>CM060627.1:32666590-32881590 GCA_030578275.1 Meda fulgida
GTGATCTAGAGCAACACTCACGGCTCTTTGCTCCGGGCGTCAGCTGTTTTGTGTCCCTGTCTCTGCAATCTGTTGGTCTGAGATTTATCACTCCGCATCATGTGACGTTCACACACTTGCTCCTGTCAAACCAGACCAGACCACATTCACAGTCAGACGCTAATTTTCTTAATAACTTTGCTTTGGTATGAGCAGAGCCGAGCTGTGCAACCGCACAGGGCCTCGCGCCACTAGGGGGCCTCGCAATCCTGCTGTTTTTTTTTTCTCCCCCCAACAAATTAAGGGGGGTTTTCATAGGGCTGTAATCTCCCAGTCGATTAGTCGATTTATTGGTCGATACGTTCTGGATTTTTTTTATTTTTTGACATGTTAATTTCATCAGGTGGAAAGCACTAATTGCTAATGGGGGTGTTTTCAGAGCACTCCTGTTTCACAGGTAACAGCCTGTCTTCAGAACACCCCCCTTGTTTTCACTTTTTGGATTAGCCCAACCCACTGGAGACGGATTGAAGAAAGTACTAGAAGGCATTGGTATGGAGGTTTGCTGAATATTAATTTAATTGCATGCGTTTAATTTATTGTCAGTCCTCCTTTACCATGTCAAAGACATCGACAGTGTGGCAGCATTTTACGAAAATAGATAACGGAAAAAAAGTCGAATGCAAAGTTTGCAAGCAACAGTTTTCATATCACAGCTCGACTACAAACATGGCATATCACCTAAAAACGGTGAGCTTGTCTGCGTTAGGTTGCCCCGTCTGTTTTGAGTAGACTATATGAATGAACATAGAAGAATTGGCATTGAAATATGGCAATTAGTAATAATCATGTTTATAACTGCAGGCGCACCCGCACGCAACGACGGTATTGCGTAATTGTGCTGTATTTGTTTTGAGGCAGTAAAAAAAAAATTAAGTTAATGATCTACATACGGGTGATTTTCCGCTTATCATTATTTAATCTACCCACAAACTAAATTTACACTCTATTCAACAGATTTCAATGTAATACCTTTTTAAACATTTGAATAATATATTCGTGTCTCAGCCGTGAAGCTGAGCTTCAGCCTCGCTCTGTGCGAGGACATGCAGAGCGGCTGAAATGATAGTGTCTGTCAGTTTTTATAACATTATGACAAAAAGAATTGTCTAAATCATGTTGCATATTCCTCAACAGTTCTTGTGCTATCACTAGTTGACATAGTACTATTTTCGGAAATCATAGGCTTTATTGCGCAGGTGCACGTGATGCAGAGCTGATAGAGTGTGTAATTTCAGTACCAAATAATTAGGTCAAAAACGATTTAATATACTGCAAATAGCCTATTAGTTTTTTGTTTATTTATAATTTATTTAAGCGGACAAGGCTAACAAGTAGGCTGCGCAGACAATTATTCTAACGTTCAGAGCCTGGGAGGGGCCTCGCATTTCAAGTTCGCACTGGGCCTCGCACCCCACCTGCGACGGCACTGGGTATCAGGCACAGTCGATGAATGGGGTTCAATGTAGGGCCCGGAACTCTTAAAATTATTATAATTATTAATATTCAGGTGCTTCATCAAAAAATGAAATGGGATTTAATTTTTCTATTTATTTTATATTATAGTTTGCAATTTTTGCAACCCTGCATGTTTAAATGCTTGTGATTTTTGTTATTTTCTAGCAAGCACCAAATAAACATCAAAAGTTTATTTTATTTTATTTTTATTTAGTGATTACTAGAAAATAACAAAACTTACATAAATATATGATATGCATTTTAAATCTTAATGGATAACTTGGTTGACAGTCACAAATTAGTCATTTTTATTTTAGATTTTTTTCTTACAATAACTTGAGCAACATGATGAGTACAGTTTGTGTAAATGATTTCTTCTGATCATGCTGATCCAAAATATGATGCCCTTTTGGCACCACAATTAAGAAATGCAATGTTTTTTAATATTATAAAAATGAATATATTCATCAATTTATAACATAAAAATGAATTCAAACTTTTACACACTGAACTGAATATCATTTCAACAGATTATGAAAACAATGGCAGGTCAAAAGCACCATTTTAAAGGCTTGATAGACATCATATAGATGTTAAACTCTGTTTATGTTAAAATCTAGATGTTAATTTTATGTAAGATAATAGTTTATAAAACATATCTAATAGACACAAATCCTTTTCATGCACTGTATTTTCCTTGTGAAGAGTATGTGCTTCTCTGCAGTGTTTGCCAGTGATGTTGCAAGCTCACGAAGCCTGTTCCCCACAGCTGTTCTGGAGAAGCCCTTAGAGAAGAAGGCGGGCAGGAACTACGGGCCGCCCGGCAGCAAGAGGCTCGTCTACTTCATCGATGACATGAACATGCCCGAGGTGGACGAGTACGGCACGGTCCAGCCGCACACCATGATCCGCCAGCACATGGACTACAACCACTGGTACTGACCGTCACATGACCATCTTCATCTTTCCTCAGTGTGTGTGCTGTTGCTGTTAGAGGATGAAAAAGCTCCAGTTCTTCTCTATATCAGTGTCAGTGTTTCTGAACTCCTGAAACGCCTCCATCGTATCTTGAGTTTCTTCCGGGAACGAACACTCACAATATTCCTCATTTACATAATTAATGCGCAGAATAAAGAGGCGGGGCCTGGTTGAGTTAGTTAGTTAGTAGTGTGTTAAACTGGCGGTTATGGAAAGGGGCGGGACATTTCCCAAACACACTCGATGTGCTCGACCAATCACAACACACTGCTCCAGCTGACCAATCAGAGCACAGTGTGCTTTTCAGGAGGAGGGGCTTCATAGAGACAGGAAGTAAACAGAGCGCTACTGACAGACTGGGAAGAGAGGAGCCGCAACAATGGAGAATATGAGGAGAATAATCAACATTCAAGCAGGAAAACCTGTTCTAGTACAGTAGAAAAACAACATCAAGACTTTGTAGAAGGGCATAATATGTACTCTTTAAAGTGTAGTTTCTGTTCTGATTCCATGATATGCTCAAGGTGATCCTCATGGACATTTAACTAAGTAGACATGTCCATCATGATCGTGTCGCTTTGCTAGGTTTGCACAGGTGGACAATTTATGGATAATGGCTTTTGTTTTATGTTGTTGAGATCGTCCAGTGCTCAAGGCCTGAAGAGGTTCTGTCTCTTTTGTCAGGATGTCAGTGTTTTGTCACTGAAAGAGAGCATGTCTCCTGTTGGTTTCTCAGTGTCTGTGCCGTGTCTATTAGATCGGGGTGAGCAGGAGAACAGCTGAAGACGGTGTATTTCTCTGAGCCGCAGTGGCTTTAGTGCAGGACGAGGTGTGCATACAGAGCTTGTGTGTGTGTGTGTGTTTTTGTGTGTGTGTGTGTCTGACGGAACGCTGTGTCCTCAGGTACGACAGGAGCAAGCTGCAGTTGAAGGAGATCCACAATGTGCAGTACGTGTCCTGCATGAACCCCACCGCCGGCAGCTTCACCATCAACCCTCGCCTGCAGGTGCTCACTATCAGCGTCAGCTCAACACACAGAGCACTGTTTACTGTCACTGCATACATGCATGCATACATGCATACATACATACATGCATACATACATGCATACATACATACATACATACATACATGCATACATACATACATACATACATACATACATGCATACATACATGCATGCATACATACATGCATACATGCATACAAACATGCATACATACATACATGCATACATACATACATACATGCATACATACATACATACATGCATACATACATGCATACATACATACATACATGCATACATACATACATACATACATGCATACATGCATACATACATGCATGCATACATACATACATACATACATGCATACATACATGCATACATACATACATACATACATACATACATGCATACATACATACATACATGCATACATACATGCATGCATACATACATACATACATGCATACATACATGCATACATACATACATACATACATACATACATGCATACATACATACATGCATACATACATGCATGCATACATACATACATACATGCATACATACATGCATACAAACATGCATACATACATACAAACATGCATACATACATACATACATGCATACATACATACATACATGCATACATGCATACATACATGCATGCATACATACATACATACATACATGCATACATACATGCATACATACATACATACATACATGCATACATGCATACATACATACATACATGCATACATACATACATACATACGTGCATACATACATGCATACATACATACATACATACATGCATACATACATACATACATACATACATGCATACATGCATACATACATACATACATACATGCATACATACATACATGCATACATACATACATACATACATACATACATGCATACATACATACATGCATGCATACATACATACAAACATGCATACATACATACATACATACATACATACATACATACATACATACATACATACATAAATGCATACATGCATACATACATGCATACATACATACATACATACATGCATACATACATACATGCATACATACATACATACATGCATACATACATACATACATACATACATGCATACATACATGCATACATACATACATACATGCATACATACATACATACATACATGCATACATACATACATGCATACAAACATACATACATGCATACATACATACATGCATACATACATACATGCATACATACATACATGCATACATACATACATGCATACAAACATACATACATGCATACATACATGCATACATACATACATACATAAATGCATACATGCATACATACATACATACATGCATACCAGTGATGCGCGGGTCAATGTATAAACAACCCGCACCCGACCGACGTTTTCAACTAACCCGCCCGCAACTCGGACCGCAAAAAAAAAGAAAGAAAATATTGAACCCGACCCGCTTCCTGATCCGCATTTTTTAAAAGTAGTAAATGCTCATCATAGCGTCATTGGGCCATAGACGTCTAACACAAATGTGTAAATAGCATCGCAAGAAGTACACATGACAAAGCCAGCACTTTGGTCATCATCTTTCATTATTTCGGCAAATGTCTCCCACACTTTGCTCTTTCTATGTGTGTAGCTATTTGCGGAGCTTCCACTCCTCAGTCTTCACCTTTTCTCTTGCCGCCTCCATCTCTCCTGCAGACTGTAGTGATGGCCGGTTCATGAACGAATCGTTCTTTTGAACCGGTTCTTTTTAGTGAACCGGTCGAACCGGACTGAATCGTTCGAAACAGTTCGTGTCTTGTGTCAGTGCTTAATCCACAAGTTACTAAAGTTAATCACTTTCAGACATGCCTGACAGTCCCTCCGAATCGAAATAAACCAATATCCCGGAGTATATTTTACTCCAGTAACTCCAACAGTTCACTAAACTGAGACATGTTGGTGCCACTGCTGAGAGAAGTGATGAGCACGAGCAGCTGATACTGCGCATCCGCGTGCTTCCGAACGCACAGGTACAGTTCTCGGATCCCACCAGTACAGAACCGAGACTGAGCTCGTGCGTTATCTTCGTGCCAGTTATTCAGCCAATAAAGTGTAGGCCTTTGTATTACATAGAAAATTGTGTCTAGTACTATATACAAAGGTTTAATTGGCATCTTTATTTCAAACGACCCGACCGACCCCGACCCGAATATCATAAAAACTTTTTTTGGATGACTCGTAACCGCGGGTGACCGCAGGTACCCGCTCATTTTGGATCAACCCGCGCATCACTGATGCATACATACATACATGCATGCATACATACATACATGCATGCATACATACATGCATACATACATACATACATGGATACATACATACATACATACATACATACATGCATACATGCATACATACATACATACATACATACATACATGCATACATACATTCATGCATACATACATACATGCATACATACATACATGCATACAAACATGCATACAAACATACATGCATCCATACATGCATACATACATACATACATACATACATACATACATACATACGTGCATACATACATGCATACATACATACATACATACATGCATACATACATACATGCATACATACATACATGCATACATACATACATACATACATGCATACATACATACATGCATACATGCATACATACATACATACATGCATACATACATACATACATGCATACATACATACATGCATACATACATGCATACATACATACATACATGCATACATACATACATGCATACATACATACATGCATACATACATACATGCATACATACATACATACATACATACATGCATACATGCATACATACATACATACATGCATACATACATGCATACATGCATACATACATACATACATACACGCATACATACATACATACACACATACATACATACATACATACATACATACATACATGCATACATACATACATACATACATACATACATACATACATGCATACATACATACATGCATACATACATACATGCATACAAACATGCATACAAACATACATGCATACATACATACACGCATACATATACATACATACATACATACATACATACATACATACATACATGCATACATACATACAGAATCATTTCTGAAGGATCATGTGACTGGAGTAATGTTGCTGAAAATTCAGCTTTGATCACAGGAATAAATTATATTTAAAAATGTATTAAAAAAGAAAACAGACATTTTAAATTGTCATATAATATTTAACAATATTATTATTATTTGTTTTGTTTTTTTAATCAAGTAAATGCAGCCTTGGTGAGCAAAAGGGACTTCTTTTAAAAACATAAAAATCTTACCAATCCAAAACTTTTGACTGGTAGTGTATATATAAATTATTTTGAAACTGTTTCATATTGTGTCACCTCTCAAAGCTGAAGCAAAGGCTTAATATGCGACTGTTGAAACTGTTTCTCAGAGGCATTTCTCTGTGTTTGCTCTGTCGTTCCCCGGCGTGGAGGCCCTGAACACCATCTACTGCAGTATCCTGAACCAGCACCTGAGCGGAGAGGGCTTCGCATCGGTCCTGCAGAAGAGCAGCTCTCAGCTGGTCACGCTAGCACTCGCCTTCCACCAGCGCATCACCACCAGCTTCCTTCCCACCGCCATCAAGTTCCACTACATCTTCAACCTCCGCGACCTCTCCAACATATTCCAGGTACTCAAACAAGAACCTTTTCTCCCAGCAACCCCTGACAGACGCTCTCTGAATGCCAGCAACGTCTCTCGCTCTCTTTAACTGGTGAAAGTTATAATTTTTCCTATGTGTAATATTACATTTATATGAGTGCCTCATAAGTCATGAGCTCTGAAAACAGTGTGAGTAATTTCAGTCTCCAATGACTAAGGATTGAAAGGCAAAGCTGATGGTTTGGGATGAGCGGTAGATTATTGACTCTGAAATATTGATGAACTGAAGTAAAAATAGTGGTTCAGATGTAACTGCACTTGTTGGCGTGACTCTCTGTCAAAAGCCCACCGATCAGCTTCTGATTATATTCTCTTTGCAGGCGAAATGAATAATTAATTCATCCATGGGATCTTTTCATGTGCACATCCTGACAGATGCAGACAAATCCATTGCATCCATTAGTTAAAAGTCATTTCAGGTTTTTTCTAACCAGCAGACATGCGTGTGGTCCATTCTCACGCGTAAACAGAGTCGGCACGTCCACCTTTTAATTGCGGCTCTTCTTTCCCAGCTCTTGTTATTGTGCTGGATTAGACAAACGCTCTTTGGATTTCATTGTTTTAAAACGGCTTTGGACCCCATTTCCTCGGTTTAGTGCTGATGAAAGTGGAAAGAGAAGAGAATAGCCTGTGAACCTCTACTCATTGTTTGGGGAGCAGTCGGAGTAATGAAGCGGAATGAGACGCAGCTGAAGGAACATTTGAAGATCGGCCCTTAGTTCTGCCTTACTAATTCAGCTCACAGTTCAGAGCCTCAAAGCGCTCGCTCCCAGCTTCCTCTTCTGTATCAGCACTGCATGCTCATGCTCAGTGTCTGTGTCTGTGCTGAGGAGGCGGCAGTCATCGCGCCGCTATTTCTCTGGCTGGTTTAATTAGCTGGCGATACACAGGACTGAATGTCTCATGTTACAGCGAGAGGGACCCAAAGGCCCAATACCAGCACTTTTGTTTTTGTGTGTGTTTAAAAAAAATTAGAAGGCAGCTTATTTGCCCCACAGCCAAGAAAAGTTTCATTTTTAATACAGTTCAGACTGTTCAGATGCTGCCGGTACTGTACTTCATTTCAACACTGTGATTGACGTGAAGTCATTAGTTTACAGCCGTGTGTGAGAGAAGGCTAAGATAATGAGGCTCTGAGGATGTGTGTGTGTGTGTGTGTGTGTCGGCACTGGGCTCTCCGAGAGATGTGTGTGTGCGAGACGTGTGTGTGTGTGTGTGTGTGTGTGTGTGTGTGTGTGTGTGTGTGTTTGTGTGTGTTTGTGTGTGTTTGTGTGTGTGTGTGTGTGTGTGTGTGTGTGTGTGTGTGGCTCTTGATGGTCACACACACTGCTCGCTGCATGTCATCGTGACGGCCCTCCTCAGCCTGTATGTGCTGATCAGCGACGGCCAATCAGTGTGATGGATCTGTTAAAGAGCCACTGTGGAAATGGCATCTCGACTGCAGTGAAGCTGGACCGCACAGTAATGAACACCGCTGCTATTATCGAGCACTTACAGTTTGATATTATATATAGTTACATTTTTTATATATATTATATATATAGGTTTTCTCTATCTGTAATTTTTTTCTCTCTTTATTAAATCAATTTTTTCCTTTTGTTACACGAGTGTCATGTTTTACATGCTTTAATCATTTATATTTGGCTAGTTTTTAAATGGCTTTTATTTATATATTTTGATTGTTGTAGCCTAATCCCAAACTTTCAGTCCTAAAAATACTCATATTTTAAGCAAAGAGTGATTAAAAATAATAAATATACATATAAACAAAATAATAATATACATATAAACAAAATAATAACGTATAAATAAAACAATAAAATAATTTCTTGTTTCAGTATGTATTATGCAAAATCATTTATATAAATAGTTATTACTATATTTAATAGTTAAATAAAGTGTAATTTTATTGCGAAAGATTTAAAATTTAAAAGAAGTTTTAAAATTTCCATCACAGAATGTAATGAAACTCCCAGTTTGACGTGTGTAAATATGGTTCAGAAGAAAATGACTTATGAACTATTGAGTATTTTAAGGTTGTTTATAATCTACATTAGTGGCAACAATGTGGAGAAGAACTCATATCTATATAATATTGATTTGACAACGGACAATATCGGATGAGAACGGAACTGAATTGATGATGACGTCAGTTTATTACTGAACTCATTCTATAATCGATGAACTTTGCTCAGTTATTGAAGAGAACTGAATCAACACTGCGCTCTGCTGAAGGATGAGTGTTTGCTGTTGTCTTTTTAGAGCTGCTTCACAGCAGAATTGAAGTGTGTTTGCATCATTGCATCATTATTTTCCTGTGAAGCTGCTTTGAAACAACCTGTGCTGTATAAAGCGCTATAGAAATAAAGCTGACTTGATAATAGCAGGGTTGCTGGATAGTAGATTAGGATTCAGTAATCTATAATATTAGACAAACCATATATACTTATTTTCCAAAAGCCTCAATGGTCAAAGAATTCAGTGTTTTTGTGCATCTCTCTCAGTTGATATCAGAATTGTGTGCCTTTGTTTGATTGCTTTGCTTCTGAGAGGCAAAAGTGCAGTATTTTGAGATGTGAAATGCTGGAGAAGCAACGCTAACGCTTGTGTTGTTTCAGGGAATCCTGTTCTGCACCGGGGAGTGTGTGCGCACTCCTCAGGACCTGCTGAAGATATACCTGCACGAGTCCAACCGGGTCTACCGAGACAAGATGGTGGACGACAGAGATTTCGCCCTCTTTGACAAACTGCAGTCGGACACGGTGAAGACGTTCTACCAGGTGAGAGAGTTTCACTGGCAGTGAGAGCGAGAGCCAGTGCTAGTCACAGCTAAACCTGTCAGCCCAGCACACTGGGGGAAAAGACTTTTACAGTTTCTCTGTCCACGGCGTCCCTCCTGCTGAGGCTCATGAGCGAGCGCTCTGCAAGAACAACACACACACAGTTCATGTTGGTTTAAGAGGAACATGAACTGATTCTCAGGCATTTGGTTAAACTTGAGCTCCTTCCCAAGGCAGCAGCACTGAACATGAGTTAATATTTCACGAGTTGTAAGCCTGTTGTCATTCCCACTAGGATATGGAGGAGACTCTGGAGGAGACCATGGCCATGAATATGTTCTGCCACTTCGCCACGGGCATCGGGGAACCCAGATACATGCCGGTGCAGTCGTGGGGGAGCCTGAACAAAACCCTGCTGGAAGCGCTCGACGGTTACAACGAAGTCAACGCGGCCCTGAACCTGGTTCTCTTCGAGGACGCCATGTCTCATATGTAAGATATCTCTGCAGATCTTTAGAGTGCAGCTTTCAGCAGAAAGAGTTAGTCGACGTCTCCTCCAGACACGGGAATAATCTCGGAATGGTTGTATTTCTATAAATTCGTCCTTTCCAGAGCCAACCGCATTTGGATGGATCTCACGGCACTGAAACCATGTCTTGTGCTGCTTTTAATCGTTTTAAACGCCACTAGTGTTTATAGACATGTTTACTGTGGGACATTTTTAAATGCACATTCATTTTATTTTTACTTATTCCTGTTGAAAACTAGGGAAGTCAATATAAGTTAATCATGATTATTCTCATGATTTCAATATTTAGAAAGCAAAATGTTTTTAATCATTTAAAAATGAGTTTTGTTGATTTATTATAAATAAGTGTAATTAAGTAATTGAATAGCAACCCACCAACTCGTTGATTTTGAAAATATGTACATGTTTTGCACATCCCTAGTAGTGACAGAGAAAATCATTGGTCGATATTTGACTTTTGCCCTTTCCAAACTCTACTGACAGCATTATCAATTTAATAGGCAAGCAAATATGCTCTCAGATCTGTTCAGTGAGGAGTGTAAAATAAGACTTTATTGAATTGCACGTCACGTATCATTATGCATAATGAATACAGGCACTGAAGAACCTGTACTGGTTATTTAGTTATTGCTCAGCTGAGCTGTTGTCCCTGTTCCCATGTTGTCTCCTGCTCAGCTGCCGGATCAACCGCATCCTGGAGTCTCCTCGGGGAAACGCGCTGCTGGTGGGAGTGGGAGGCAGTGGCAAGCAGAGCCTGACGAGACTGGCGGCCTTCATCAGCTCCCTCGAGGTCTTCCAGATCACGCTGAAGAAGGGATACGGCATCCCCGATCTAAAGGTTTATTAGCCTGATACAAAACAATTGCTGTAAATCACACTCGCTGCGACTGCTTGCTATTGGCCCTATCAAATATTCATCATGATGCTCCTCGCCGGACTGTAGATCGTCTAGGTGCAACTCCAGACAAAAGTCTGAGGAATAATGGAATAATTATCAAGTACACAGAGGAGCTCTTCAACACAATATGATATTGCACATTATTGTGTGTGTAGCTCATTAGCTTTCATGCTTGTAATATGTTTCATTTCTTACGGCTCTGCTGGGACTTTTCCAGGGAAGAGGAGCCGGTGGTGTGTGACTGTTGTTTTGTTTTCTTAGAGCGATTTGGGCGCGTTATACGTTAAAGCTGGCGTGAAGAATATTGGCATGGTGCTCCTCATGACAGATGCCCAGGTCGCAGATGAGAAGTTCCTAGTGTTGGTGAACGACCTTTTAGCATCTGGTAAGCCTGTGTGTGTGTGTGTGTGCGTGTGTGTGTGTGTGTGTGTGCGCGTGCGTGTGTGTTTGTGCGTGCGTGTGTGTTTGTGCGTGTGCGTGCGTGCGTGTTTGTGCGTGTGTGAGTGTGTGTGTGCGTGTGTGTGCGTGCGTGCATGTGTGTTTTTGCGCGTGTGTGTGTGTGTTTGGTGCGTGTGTGTGTGTGCGTGCGTGTGTGTGTGCGCGTGAGCGTGCGTGTTTGTGTGTATGCACGTGTGTGTGTGTGTGTGTGTGCGGGTGTGTGCGCGTGAGCGTGCGTGTGTGTGTATGCGCGTGTGTGTGTGCGTGTGTGTGTGCGTGAGTCTGTCCATTATGTTTCTTCAAGACTGTGTCATTATACGAATTGCTCAATCAATTTCTGTGAATCATGTGGAAATAATCAATTCTTTTTATTTTCAATTATTCAATAAATCGATTCAATGATTAGTTTAAATCATCACAAAATGTTGATGTGCTGCATAAAAGCTATTTACATAGCATTTTTTATAATAATTATTAACAATAACAACAAACAATAATAATAATAACAGTATTACAATGATAGTGATGATTAATACGGATTTATTTTGGCAACCAATTATGTAGGTAGTTATTGCTCCTTATTATACCAATCCATATATTGCTCATACAGTGAAAAATGTATTATAATTATTTGTAAATGTAGATTTTTACTGTACTTGCTTTTACATTTTCAGTCTTCTTGTCCACAGTGAGTGTTTGGTTAAAAAAGATTGATCTTATTGAAATGAATCGCCCATTTAAGTAAATTCACTGTATCAAGATATGAGTGTAATTGTTTTATTTACATTTCTCAGGCCTAAAGTATTATCATTTTTCAGAGAGCTGCATTATTCTCCTGTTGCCTGCGGGCAGCTACTAACGTTTGCATCTGTCAGAGACTGAGATCAGCTCTTTGTCTCCATCGCAGGTGAAATCCCTGACCTGTTCCCTGACGACGAGGTGGAGAACATCATCTCTTCTTTAAGGAATGAAGTGCGTGGTCAGGGTCTGATGGACACCAGGGAAAACTGCTGGAAGTTCTTCATCGACCGTGTCCGTAGGCAACTCAAAGTGCGTGTGCAGGAATGATTCATGAAGCCTCGCAGGGCTGCCTTTGTTCTCCCACAGTCTCTGTAAATGAGTTTCCAGCTCTCGCAATGTAACTAGATAAACATGAACAGCCTGACGTCTTTGGGGAGGCTGTCCGAGGGCTGATTCTGTGCGGATAGGATTTTTGTTGATGCGTGTAAATGTGTGTTTTCCTGCTGTAATGTTGATTATTTCCTCATATTCTCCATTGTTGCGGCTCCTCTCTTCCCAGTCTGTCAGTAACGCTCTGTTTACTTCCTGTCTCTATGAAGCCCCTCCTCCTGAAAAGCACACTGTGCTCTGATTGGTTGGTTGGAGCAGTGTGTTGTGATTGGTCGAGTGTGTTTGTGAAATGTCCCGCCCCTTACCATAACTGCCAGTTTAACACACTACTAACTACACTACCCAATCACTTCAGAAAGCTTCACTGATAATGACTACATCAAACCAAAAATTAGAAGAGATAAGCAAGCATTCTTTTAGCAGTTAACAATCATCTGACGGGTAAAATTGGCCGAGGCGTGTGTGTGTGAGGCGTGTGTGTGTGTGTGAGGCATGTGTGTGTGTGTGTGAGGCGTGTGTGAGGCATGTGTGTGTGTGTGTGAGGCGTGTGTGTGTCTGTGTGTGTGTGTGTGAGGCGTGTGTGTGTGAGGCATGTGTGTGTGTGTGAGGCATGTGTGTGTGTGTGTGAGGCGTGTGTGAGGCATGTGTGTGTGTGTGTGAGGCGTGTGTGTGTCTGTGTGTGTGTGTGTGAGGCGTGTGTGTGTGTGTGTGTGTGTGTGTGTGAGGCGTGTGTCTGTGAGGTGTGTGTGTTAGGCGTGTGTGTGTGTGTGTGTGTGTGTGTGTGTGTGTGTGTGTGGCGTGTGTGTGTGTGGCGTGTGTGTGTGAGGCGTGTGTGTGTGAGGTGTGTGTGTGGCGTGTCTGTGAGGCGTGTGTCTGTGAGGCGTGTGTGTGTGAGGCGTGTGTGTGTGTGTGTGTGTGAGGCGTGTGTGTGTGTGAGGCATGTGTGTGTGTGTGAGGCGTGTGTGTGTGTGTGTGAGGCGTGTGTATGTGAGGCGTGTGTGTGTCTGTGAGTGTGTGTGTGAGGCGTGTGTGTGTGAGGCGTGTGTGTGTGTGTGAGGCGTGTGTCTGTGAGGCGTGTGTGTTAGGCGTGTGTGTGTGTGTGTGTGAGGCGTGTGTGTGTGAGGCGTGTGTGAGGCGTGTGTGTGGCGTGTCTGTGTGAGGCGTGTGTGTGTGTGTGTGTGTGAGGCATGTGTGTGTGAGGCATGTGTGTGTGAGGCGTGTGTGTGTGTGAGGCGTGTGTGTGTGTGAGGCGTGTGTGTGTGTGAGGCGTGTGTGTGTGAGGCGTGTGTGTGTGTTTGAGGCGTGTGTGTGTTCAGCAGTGGTTCACTCACACATGTGTCCTGCAGGTGGCGCTGTGCTTCTCTCCGGTGGGCAGTAAACTCCTTCAGTGTGTGTGTGTGTGTGTGTGTGTGTGTGTGTGTGTTTGAGGCGTGTGTGTGTTCAGCAGTGGTTCACTCACACATGTGTCCTGCAGGTGGCGCTGTGCTTCTCTCCGGTGGGCAGTAAACTCCGCGTGCGCAGCAGAAAGTTCCCCGCGGTCGTGAACTGCACCGCCATCGACTGGTTCCACGAGTGGCCACAGGAGGCGCTGGAGTCCGTCAGTCTGCGCTTCCTGCAGGACGTGGAGCACATCCAGGTGACACACACACACACACACACACACACACCTTCATCAACAGGTCTGATCACGATCACCCTGATAAGCTCCTCTTACAGATTCAATTGCAAATGCCTGAAGTCATGAAGAACATAATTAGATTGCACAGCGTTCGCACAGTCTCTTTCTGTATTATATTTCAGGAGAATGAAACGGCTGTGACGGCCCAGTAGTATGACATTTCTGCCAATATGCTGGTAATTATGTTTCATTGTTAATTCTTCCACACATGTAGCCTGAGGTGAAGGACTCTGTGAGTAAGTTCATGGCTTACGTACACGTGAGCGTGAACAAGAAGTCGAAGGATTACCTGTCGAACGAGCGGCGCTATAACTACACCACGCCGAAGTCGTTCCTGGAGCAGATCAAGCTGTACGGGAACCTGCTCGCGCTCAAGAGGAGAGACCTCACGTCCAAGATGGAGCGGCTGGAGAACGGCCTGGAGAAGCTCAACAGCACCACAGCTCAGGTGATCGCAATCAGGTCCTCCTGCCTTAGAAACCGTCCTGACGATGACATCACGGTTTTCTCCAGAGCGGCTACATATATAAATGAACTAAATTAAGTTTTTTACAACAGAAATGAACCATCACTGAACTTACTTAAGCTGGACTGTGATGCTGTTTTCTCCTGAAAACAAACTTTGTTGCATTATTATCCTGTAATCTCTGTGAAGCTGCTTTGAAACACTGTGTTGTAAAAAGCGCTGTAGAAATAAAGCTGACTCGACTTGCAGGATAAACGACGAGAGAAATATCTGATGACTTTGACGAGCATGTTGCGTGTTCCTTTAGCTCTTCTGTTCTTAAAACAATTTTAGTGTGCTGTTTTACACAGTAAGTCAAGTCTGCTTCATTTATACAGCGCTTTAACAATATAGAGTGTTTCACAGCAGCTTTACAGTGAGAACAGGAGATTACAGTAACAGAGATTGTTAGGCTTTACAGCAGATCTAGAATAAAGTTATTGTCCAGATAAAGGTAGTTTTGATTGAATCACTTCCGCTGCAGAGATCTTTAGTTATTAGCTCGTTCGCACAACAGCAGTGTTTAGCTCGAGAACGCTAACCCTGAAACAGGTTCCATGGTGCAAGCGCTGAAAAATGTAGAAAAACGCTATCATCTCCGCGCAAGCCCCAAAAACATGAATCTGTGAAAACGCTGATGCCGTGCACATGCGTATTACATGTGCTGGCCATAGGTGTGCGCGTTAGAATGCACAGGCGTGTGTTTATCAAGTGTATTTATATATACTGTGTCTTTCTCCACAGATAAGGGTGGGCTGAAGAATAATCACATTCCAGGGGCATTAGAAGCATTAGCTGAGCTTCTTCATTGGCATGAGTGCAGCCATAAATTCATGTGCCATTAGCTAATTTATTTTTTCAGTGGTCAACACACATATTATTCATCAGTAGATCCTCTTCACCGTGAATGAAGCGCATTAAGGAGCCTGATGCCTTTTATACGGGTGTTTTAAATGCGCGCTGCGTAGGACGAGCCTCTTCCCAGCAGACGTATTGTTGTCCCTGTCGTTCTCCTGTCAACACTAATAGAGTGTTTCTGGGAAGAGAACAGGTTGCACAATATCTCTAAAACACGCAATACTTAAGACTGCTGACTTTGTCTAATGATGTATGATTATTGTGTTTAGAAAATGCCATTGATTTCAGTCGTGTGGCTTCATGGCCTACCGTATCATTTCTGTGGTTTGAGAGTGTTACTGTTACTGTTGCTCACACTTCTTGTTCCCATAACCCTGCGTCCAGTGTGAACGCTCGGCACGTTACAGTGGATGAGAGCGGCTCCGGGTCTGATTGTATACTGGCTGCGTGTGTAACTGGCTTAAAGTCTTGAAGAAATAGACTAGACTAAGCAGTTTATGCCACTATCACTTTTGAGTTGACAGTAAATCTCCCACAGTCCCTCATTGCCACTGATGCCCGAGTTCACACTGCTCGATTTTAGCCCCGATTTCGAAATCGCCGTCAAATGCCCGAAATCGGCAAATTGCTGCTCATTCACGTGAGTGACAATCACACAGTGTGAGTTATCAAAGAATCGACGATGACTGTGAGATATTTGACATGATAAATATCTGGACCTGTTGGCGATTCAAAATCCTGCGGTGTGAATGTGTTCTGACTGAAAACTGCATCGGCGATGGCCGACAGCCAATGAGAGAGCAAGAAAGTTTTGGGGAGGAGTTATAGACCAGAATATCACCTTTACAATTATATCAAACAGAAACACAAACGCCTGCTTGACCAGAAGCCACAGCGGCACACTGCAACATGACTTATCCGACTCTCTCAAGCAGAACTCAGTGCTCGATCCCCGCGCCTCCCCTCATTCCCTCCTGCATTATCTGCTATACTCCTGCTTTTCATCAGCACACACCTGGATCTCAGGCTGTCATTTTTAACAACAATTCCAGTCTCGAGAACAGTGATTTGACGAGTTTGAAAATCATGCAATGTGAACTCGGCATAAGTGTGTTCTCAGCAACACTTGTGCTAATTATTCTGATTGAGATGTTATTTCTTCTGTTTGAGCTGCATTATGCCTTCTGACGGATCGCATACTGTGTGTGTGTGTGTGTGTGTGTGTGTGTGTGTGTGTGTGTGTGTGTGTGTGTGTGTGTGTGTGTGTGTGTGTGTGTGTGTGTGTGTGTGTGTGTGTGTGTGTGTGTGTGTGTGTGTCTGTGTGTGTGTCTGTGTGTGTGTGTGTGTGTGTGTGTGTGTCTGTGTGTGTGTGTGTGTGTGTGTGTGTCTGTGTCTGTGTCTGTGTGTGTCTGTGTCTGTGTGTGTGTGTGTGTGTGTCTGTGTGTGTGTGTGTGTGTGTGTGTGTGTGTGTGTGTGTGTGTGTGTGTGTGTGTGTGTGTGTGTGTGTGTGTGTGTGTGTGTGTGTGTGTGTGTGTGTCTGTGTGTGTGTGTCTGTGTGTGTGTCTGTGTGTGTGTGTGTCTGTGTGTGTGTGTGTCTGTGTGTGTGTGTGTGTGTGTGTGTGTGTGTGTGTCTGTGTGTGTGTGTGTGTGTGTGTGTGTGTGTCTGTGTGTGTGTGTGTGTGTGTGTGTGTCTGTGTCTGTGTCTGTGTCTGTGTCTGTGTGTGTGTGTGTGTGTGTGTGTCTGTGTGTGTGTCTGTGTGTGTGTCTGTGTGTGTGTCTGTGTGTGTGTCTGTGTCTGTGTGTGTGTGTGTGTGTGTGTGTGTGTGTGTGTGTGTGTGTGTGTGTGTGTGTGTGTGTCTGTGTGTGTGTGTGTGTGTGTGTGTGTGTGTGTGTGTGTGTGTGTGTGTGTGTGTGTGTGTCTGTGTGTGTGTGTGTGTGTGTGTGTGTGTGTCTGTGTCTGTGTCTGTGTCTGTGTCTGTGTCTGTGTCTGTGTGTGTCTGTGTCTGTGTCTGTGTCTGTGTCTGTGTCTGTGTCTGTGTCTGTGTCTGTGTCTGTGTCTGTGTCTGTGTCTGTGTCTGTGTCTGTGTCTGTGTGTGTGTGTGTGTGTGTGTGTGTGTGTGTGTGTGTGTGTGTGTGTGTGTGTGTGTGTGTGTGTGTCTGTGTCTGTGTCTGTGTCTGTGTCTGTGTGTGTGTGTGTGTGTGTGTGTGTCTGAAACGCTCTTCAGGTCCGCAGGTAATGGGTTGGGGATCTGTGCTCGCTCCCACCAGCCTGTAGATGGAAAGCTATCAGAAAGCTCATTTAAACACAGAGATTATACTTGCTAGGGACAAGAGGGGAAGAAATGTAAAATCAAAATCCACACACACTTTACGCTGTTGTACTGTAAGAGATCGACGCCCACCAGAATAACCTATTTACATTAACGGCAGAGAGCCGGCCTGGCTAGAAATCAAAATTAAAAGTAGGTGCTAATGAGGCAGAAAGGTTATTAATGGAGCTCCAGGCCGCTTTATTGAGGTGGGACCCCGCTAACATGTAATTAGTGGATAGCGGATATCAATTCAAGCTAGTTTGTCCCTGCTCGCATTCGGGGGCGTCGAGGTGGACCGGCTGCTTCGCTTTTTATTCGTTTTATAGCCACTCATTAAGCGTTTCATCTTAAATGAGAATCTGTGCTGTTTTTCTTTGCTGGAAATAAGCATGTTTATGATGCAACCCTCTCGATGACGATAATGGAGATCAGAGCGGAGTTATGGTCATGGTCACCGCATTCTGTACTATCTAAGAGCTCTTTTGCCTTTTTATCACAAATTGTCTCTTTTAAGATAACTCATGATATTTTAACAAACTTGCGAAGGCCTGTGAAGATGAGAATCGTCTCTGACTGAAGAGGATCATTACAGTCGTTTCATGTAGTTTGAGGAGAGAGAGGGAAAAACTTCCATCAAGAGCTTGAAGTGTGCTTTCTGACTGCGCTTTCAGGGCAATTAGTCCTCCATCATCTTTACCTCCTATTCATCAGTTTAATTACCCACACGATAGCAACTGGATTTTGTGGGCATTGTAGGGTTCTGCTCCTCGAGGGCAGTCTGGGCTTCTGAAGGATAATCAGCAGGAGCTGGAGAAAGGCAGATTCCAGAGCAGTTTGGGATTGCTGGAGAATCTGACTATTTGTTTGCTTTGGGATTGAGTCTGACAACACTTTTTCAGCTAATTGCATATTTCGCCCAATTTTGTCTTCCGATCGGCTTTTCCCACTCTGACTCTGTTTGCCTCGCAGAATAAGTGCCAATCGCATAGGCCTAATCCATTGCGACATATAAAAACAAAAAGACGTTCATTACCAAACGTTCATCTGCCTCGAGTGAATGTCATTTATCAATTAAAACTTCCAGCGCTCAATTCTCCAATAATATCACTAATATGATTTCACAATGTCTCAAAAACCAAAACAAATAGCCTGTTATTCAAAACAACTGGTGATGCAATTAGTTGATAACAGCAAGCTCATTAGCTTCCTCAACAGACCTTAATACTGAATAATAAATACAGCACATATATTATTATTGACACTTTATAATAAGGTCCTATACATTTACTGCATTTATTATTATTTTTTAATAATTAGGGTTATAATTATATATTATATACAGTCAAACCCAAAAACATTCATTTTCATTCATTATATTTTTTTTTACTAGTGTGTGCAGGACACTCTAGTTCATTAATGTTAGTGAGGAGAGCAAAATAAAGTAAACTATGACATATTACACCCAACAACTCTTCATCCAGTGACTACCAGTGACATTATAGAAATAGACACTTTGAGCTGATCATGTTTTCTTCAGTGTTTTTCTGTAATTGCTAATGCTGTTTTTACACACAGACTGAACAACATGAAGCATTGCTTGGTCACTGGTGGAGCTAAACTGGTATTATCTAATTGTGTAGTTCAATTTACCAGCTGACAGATATTCATCATAATTCATGTGTGAGAGTCTAACAGAAGGACGGACAAAACCAGTGAAATATCCACTGAGTTCTGCTCATACTTTATTACCATTTTCCGAATATTCTGTGATAATGTGAGAAATGTTGAAGGTGTCTGAATAAATGTTGGTCTGACTGTATGTAATGTTTTTCATGCATGTATCAGAGATGTATGTGTGATGTGTGCCCTCTCTCTCCGGCGTGTCCAGGTGGACGACCTGAAGGCCAAGCTCGCGGCACAGGAGGTGGAGCTGAAGCTGAAGAACGAGAGCGCTGATAAACTGATCCAGGTCGTGGGAGTGGAGACGGAGAAGGTGGCGAAGGAGAAGACCGTGGCTGATGACGAGGAGAGGAAGGTGGCCATCATCGCGGAGGAAGTGATGCGCAAGCAGAGAGACTGTGAGGAGGACCTGGCTAAAGCCGAACCTGCGCTCATAGCGGCTCAAGAGGCTCTCAACACTCTCAACAAGGTCCGAGATCTCACTGTATAACACACACACACTGCCAGTCTAAGGTTTTGGAGCGGGAGAGTTTTTTTGTTTTTAAAAGAAGTCTCTTCTGCTCACCAAGGCTGCATTTATTTGATTAAAAATACTTAAAAAAAACAGTAATATTGTTAAATATTATGAGAATTTAAAATCACTGTTTTCTATTTTAATATATTTTCAAATGTAATTTATTCCTGTGATCAATGCTGAATTATCAGCATCATTACTCCAGTCTTCAGTGTCACATGATCCTTCAGAAATCACTCTAATATGATGATCTGATGCTCAAGAAACATTCATTATTATTATTAATGTTGAAAACAGTTATTTAATTTTTTTCAGGATTCTTTGATGAATAGAAAGTTCAAAAGAACAGCATTTATCTGAAATAGAAAACTGGAGTAATGATGCTGAAAATTCAGCTTTGATCACAGGAATAAATTACACTTTACTAGATATTCACACAGAAAACAGCTGATTTACATTCTAATAATATTTAACAATATTAGTTTTTTGTGTGTATTTTTAATCAAATAAGAGACTTCTTTTAAAAACATTAAAAATCTTACCGATCCAAAACTTTAGACTGTAGAATATTGTAGTTTTCTAGAAGGTTTGCTTTATTTATCTTGTGTTGCCCCGTTTCCAGAACAACCTGACGGAGCTGAAGTCGTTCGGTGCGCCTGTGGCCGCGGTGACTAACGTGACGGCCGCTGTGATGGTGCTAGCGGCTCCCGGCGGCCGCGTGCCCAAAGACCGCAGCTGGAAGGCAGCCAAAGTGATGATGGCGAAGGTCGACGCCTTCCTCGATTCGCTGATCAATTTCAAAAAGGAAAACATTCACGAGAACTGCCTGAAAGCCATCAAGCCGTACCTGCAGGACCCAGACTTCCAGCCGGAGCTCATCGCTGCCAAATCTAACGCAGCCGCGGGCCTGTGCTCGTGGGTCATCAACATCGTGAAGTTTTATGAGGTTTACTGCGAGGTGGAGCCAAAGAGACAGGCCCTGAGCAAAGCTAACACTGACCTCGCCACCGCGCAGGACAAGCTCTCCGTCATTAAGGCTAAGATCAACGTGAGTAACGTCTGTGTTTCTGATCAACAGTGGCAAGCAGGAAACACAGGAAACTGATTTTTGATTGGAAGAGACACAGTCAGAGCTGTAAAATAGCCAGTATAAACACACTTATATAGGTTGCTGACAAGTATGTTTTTGGAAAGTATGCTATATATATATATATATATATGCTATACTGTCTATGAGCATTTTTAACATTTTAATGTATCAAACTTATTGTTATGCATACAGCTTAAATGGCCTCGTATTAATTGAGATCAAATGAAATTGACACCACAGTATTGTTTAAAATGAACTATTGAAGGGAAACAGTGTTGAAGAGCATTAAAGCTTGACCTAAGATTTTTATCCATTACATTTGTGTACATTTTTACATAAACTCTTGATATATTATCTATTTATATCCTTTCCTTAATTTTTAATTACTTCACATTATTTGAATTCTATATACTCTATTTCTGTACTATGTATTCACTTTAGCA
Source organism: Meda fulgida (assembly GCA_030578275.1). Taxonomy (NCBI): domain Eukaryota; kingdom Metazoa; phylum Chordata; class Actinopteri; order Cypriniformes; family Leuciscidae; genus Meda; species Meda fulgida. Next base: position 32,688,728 of record CM060627.1, read on the forward strand.
ATATTCTAAATGTCTCTCAGACTATAAAGTTTGACTACAGATCAGTTAGATTGTGTTAGGTATGTCCACACAAACACACGTCATCAGCTCTTGCAGAGCGCCTCTGGGTTTACTAGTAACTGTGATCTAAACATTCGTATAACACCCTCTACCGGCCTTCTTCTCTCGACAGCAACTGAATGAGAACTTGGCGAAGCTGATGGCTAAGTTTGAGAAGGCCACGACAGACAAGCTGCGGTGCCAACAGCAGGCCGAGACCACAGCGCTCACCATCGCGCTTGCTAACCGCCTGGTGAGCCAATCAGAGCCCTGATGCTGATCCGGCCTTCATTACCGAGAAATAGATGAGCAAGCCAAACAGAAAAACAGGAATAATAATTAAAATCCAGCAAACCCCCAGAATAAGTAATTTCTGCTGTGCACTCAAGTGTGCAGCTCTTCTAGTCAGCAGTAAATCACACACACACACACACACACACACACACACACACATATATGCAGCAAAGCTTGTGTTTGCCTGAAGCGCACATATACAACATTGTTTGATCTAGGAATGATTCTGCTGTATAGAACTGAATGACAAATAATATATTGATATTAATACATTGATATTTAATACTATTTAAATATAGGCCTATTTTCTGTCAATTTTTGTGTTACTTGAAATAAAAGTGTGGTTATTTTATTTTATTGGCTTAATTCAGATTCATTCAATTATTACATTTAATTAAAAAGTTGTATAATACAATTATACTAAAAGCTAATTTAAAATAAGATGAATATTTTTTTTTTTTTTTTTAAGTAAGTTTCGGTTTTTCGGCCCAATTCGGTGCGTCACTAATATATACTGTATTTTACTTTGAACTTTAATGAGTGCTTTCTGTGAGCATCTTGAGTGATCTTGTACTGCTCCGTGTGTGCCAGGTCGGGGGTCTGGCGTCTGAGAACGTGCGCTGGGCCGAAGCGGTGAAGACCTTCAAGGGTCAGGAGGAGACTCTGTGTGGAGATGTGCTCCTCATCACGGCATTCGTCTCGTATCTGGGATATTTCACCAAACGCTACCGCCTGGAGCTGATGGACAACACCTGGAGGCCGTACCTCAGCCAGCTCAAGGTCTGCTCACATCTCAAACTAGCACTGATAAACATTCAGCAGCTTTCATCTCAACAACAACATTTGCATGTTTGATTAAGGCCAATGTGGCCGTCCTTTTAAATCTACAAGCATAATTGCTTCCCTTTTGTGTCGTATACCGAATGAAGCGCTTCTGGAAAAAGAACACATGTGGGCGGGGCTTGATTCTGTCCGTGGGGAATTGATTGGATGGTTGTGGTTTGCTATTGGCTGATCTCATGTGAGTGACAGGTTGCCCCGCCCACATCATCAGAGAAGAGATTATGCAAGAGGAACTTATTCTGATTCAAGAATTATCCATTATGATTTCATGGTGACTTTAATCGGTTAAAATTCATAATGTAAAAAGGGTTCATAAAGACAGACCGAGGCTACGTCTACATTAATCCGGAAAACTGTGTTTTCGTTTCAAAGCGCGAGCGTCCACACAAGCGTTTCCAGGCGTTCCCCAAAAGTTTCTCATCCACACTGAAACGAAACTGTTCTCATGTTTTACCGCAGCAAATGCGAGTGAATTCTGTGAATTCTGAGTGTGTGAAGTGACATATTTCAGCAGCTGTGTGAAAGTGAACAGCACATAACAGCCACAATACCGCTATAACGATGCGTTAAGCAAACACTAGTGTGGGCAAGGCCTGAGATCCGCCTGTTGTTCCGCAGGTGCCGATCCCGGTGACTCCCGGCCTGGACCCGCTCACCATGCTCACGGACGACGCCGACATCGCCACCTGGCAGAACGAGGGGCTTCCGGCGGACCGCATGTCCACGGAGAACGCCACGATCCTCACCAGCTGCGAGCGCTGGCCCCTCATGGTGGACCCGCAGCTCCAGGGCATCAAGTGGATCAAACACCGGTACGGGGAGGACCTGCGCATCATCAGGATCGGCCAGAGAGGGTACACACTCTACGCTCACAGCAGGCCTTGCTGAATCTGCTTGGGTCATTCTCACAGCTGATCACTGTCCCACACAGATATCTGGACTCCATCGAGAGGGCTTTATCTGTGGGGGAAGTCGTCCTGATCGAGAACCTGGAGGAGGCGGTGGATCCGGTGCTCGGGCCGCTGCTCGGCCGGGAAACTATAAAGAAAGGACGGTGGGAGTATTTTAATGACCTCATTAGCCACTAAAGCACATACATCTGAATATTGGATAAAACCAGGGGCCGGATTCACAAAACATTCTTAAGAATAAAATTCTTCTTAATTGCCAATTTTTTTTCTTATTTTCTAACTTAAGAAAAAAGATAAGAATATATTGTTTTCCCAAAAAATCTTTGTGGCGAACAGGACGGCCGAGGGACGTGAGAGAACGGCGCGAGGCCGGTGGTGCGATTGCTAATGAGCAACACATGTGAGGCACACCGGTCTCGCATCTCTCACGGAGGAGCGGAAGCATAAAGGAGGAGCGACGACGTTGATGATCGAGACCGGTGTGCCTCACATGTGTTGCTCATTAGCAATGGCACCACCGGCCTCGCGCCGTTCTCTCACGTCCCTCGGCCGTCCTGTTCGCCACAATCTTCTTAAGAATTTTCTTAACTTCTTTCTTGAGAAGGTTTTCGTGAATCCGGCCCCACGTTCATTATTCTTGTTTGATTCTGTTGACTTATTACAGTTAAAGGTTTTTACAAAAGGGTTCTCTCTTTTTATCACTCCATAAATCAGAAAATACTGTCAACAGACAGAAAACAAATACATTTCCACCATGTTTTTAGGAATGAAATGTTGTATAAATCCGGCCAATGATAATAAGAGCAAACCTTCAGAATATAGATATGAATGACACTGTGTGAAGCTGCTGAAGTGGAGATTTGTGACTCAAACTCACTGCCTGAAAAGATGTGCATTGAGTTTGAAATCTACAGACGCTAAGAGATAAAGTGCAGTAAAAAGAAACACTTAAATGTGCCTTTTGGATGATTTCTTTCCACTAGTCTGAAAGAAGCAGCAGGATAGAGCTCAACACCGAGCATGTGTGAGAAATCACTGGTTTGCCTGTAGTGCCTCGCCTTAAAACACCGTTGCATCAAGGGTTTTCTGTTGTTGTTTAAAATGATTATTGTGTTGTTTATTCATGTCACGTCTGTCCAAACCTGTATGATGTTTTTGTGTGTGTGTGTTTTTTTAAACACAAAAGAGATATTGTGCTCCATGTCTTTGAGTTTGACGGTTTCTAACTTTCTTCTCCTTTGATGTTGCATGAAAGAAAGAAAGTCCTGCAGATGTGGAACATCATTACGGCCCCTGCAGTGAATAATGAGCTGATTCTCATTTTTAATCTGCAACAGCTACATAAAGATTGGTGACAAGGAATGCGAGTACAACCCCAGTTTCCGGCTGATCTTGCACACGAAGCTGGCGAACCCCCACTACCAGCCGGAGCTGCAGGCTCAGTGTACGCTGGTGAACTTCACCGTGACCCGGGACGGGCTGGAGGACCAGCTCCTGGCAGCAGTCGTCAGCATGGAGAGACCCGACCTGGAGGAGCTCAAGGTGATCACGCTCAGCTGACAGTGCACACACACGTGAACATTATAATCATCATAGGTGTACACCACATGCTTCTGTCAGGCGAATACAATCGAGTTATATTAAAAAATGTTGGCGTAAGTAGAGGCCGCGTATGTTCGTTTGGCCGGAAGCTAGAATTTTACTTCGTAACATGTTAAACATGAATATTTTTCTTACAACAAACGCCTTTATTAACCCCCGGAGCCTGTGGAGCACTTGTAGATGCACTTTTATGATGGACAGATGCACTTTTATCATGGATAGATGCACTTTCATCATAGATGGATGCACTTTCATCATGGATGGATGCACTTTTATGATGGACAGATGCACTTTTATGATGGACAGATGCACTTTTATGATGGATAGATGCACTTATGATGGACAGATGCAGTTTTAAGATGGATAGATGCAGTTTTATGATGGACAGATGCACTTTTATGATGGATAGATGCACTTTTATGATGGATAGATGCACTTTCATCATGGATGGATGCACTTTTATGATGGACAGATGCACTTTTATGATGGACAGATGCACTTTTATGATGGATAGATGCACTTATGATGGACAGATGCAGTTTTAAGATGGATAGATGCAGTTTTATGATGGACAGATGCACTTTTATGATGGATAGATGCACTTTTATGATGGATAGGTGCACTTTCATCATGGATGGATGCACTTTTATGATGGATAGATACACTTTTATGATGGACAGATGCACTTTTATGATGGACAGATGCACTTTAATGATGGACAGATGTACTTTAAGATGGATAGAAGCACTTTTATGATGGACAGATGTACTTATGATGGACAGGTGCACTTTAAGATGGATAGATGCACTTTTATGATGGATAGATGCACTTTTATGATGGACAGATGCACTTATGATGGACAGGTGCACTTTAAGATGGATAGATGCACTTTTATGATGGATAGATGCACTTTTATGATGGATAGATGCACCTTTATGATGGACAGATGCACTTTTATCATGGATAGATGCACTTTTATGATGGACAGATGCACTTTTATGATGGATAGATGTACTTTTATCATGGATGGATGCACTTTTATGATGGACAAATGCACTTTTATGATGGATAGATGCACTTTTATGATGGACAGATGGACTTTTATGATGGACTGATGCACTTTTATGATGGACAGATGCACTTTTATGATGGACAGATGCACTTTTATCATGGATGGATGCACTTTTATGATGGACAGATGCACTTTTATGATGGATAGATGCACTTTTATGATGGACAGATGCACTTTTATGATGGATAGATGCACTTTTATGATGGACAGATGCACTTTTATGATGGATAGATGCACTTTTATGATGGACAGATGGACTTTTATGATGGACAGATGCACTTTTATGATGGATAGATGCACTTTTATGATGGATAGATGCACTTTTATCATGGATGGATGCACTTTTATGATGGACAGATGCACTTTTATAATGGATAGATGCACTTTTATGATGGACAGATGCACTTTTATGATGGATATATGCACTTTTATGATGGACAGATGCACTTTCATCATGGATGGATGCACTTTTATGATGGACAGATGCACTTTTATGATGGATAGATGCACTTTTATGATGGACAGATGGACTTTTATGATGGACAGATGCACTTTTATGATGGATAGATGCACTTTCATCATGGATGGATGCACTTTTATGATGGACAGATGCACTTTTATGATGGACAGATGCACTTTTATCATGGATAGGTGCACTTTCATCATGGATGGATGCACTTTTATGATGGATAGATGCACTTTTATGATGGACAGATGCACTTTTATGATGGACAGATGCACTTTAATGATGGACAGATGTACTTTAAGATGGATAGAAGCACTTTTATGATGGACAGATACACTTTTATGATGGACAGATGCACTTATGATGGACAGATGCACTTTAAGATGGATAGATGCACTTTTATGATGGATAGATGCACCTTTATGATGGACAGATGCACTTTTATCATGGATAGATGCACTTTTATGATGGACAGATGCACTTTTATGATGGATAGATGCACCTTTATGATGGACAGATGCACTTTTATCATGGATAGATGCACTTTCATCATGGATGGATGCACTTTTATGATGGACAGCTGCACTTTTATGATGGATAGATGCACTTTTATGATGGACAGATGCACTTTTATGATGGACTTATGCACTTTTATGATGGACAGATGCACTTTTATGATGATGGATAGATGCACTTTTATGATGGATAGATGCACTTTCATCATGGATGAATGCACTTTTATGATGGACAGATGCACTTTTATGATGGACAGATGCACTTTTATCATGGATAGATGCACTTTCATCATGGATGGATGCACTTTTATGATGGATAGATGCACTTTTATGATGGACAGATGCACTTTTATGATGGACAGATGCACTTTAATGATGGACAGATGTACTTTAAGATGGATAGAAGCACTTTTATGATGGACAGATGCACTTTTATGATGGACAGATGCACTTATGATGGACAGATGCACTTTAAGATGGATAGATGCACTTTTATGATGGATAGATGCACCTTTATGATGGACAGATGCACTTTTATCATGGATAGATGCACTTTTATGAGGGACAGATGCACTTTTATGATGGATAGATGCACCTTTATGATGGACAGATGCACTTTTATCATGGATAGATGCACTTTCATCATGGATGGATGCACTTTTATGATGGACAGATGCACTTTTATGATGGATAGATGCACTTTTATGATGGACAGATGCACTTTTATGATGGACTTATGCACTTTTATGATGGACAGATGCACTTTTATGATGGATAGATGCACTTTTATGATGGATAGATGCACTTTCATCATGGATTAATGCACTTTTATGATGGACAGATGCACTTTTATGATGGACAGATGCACTTTTATCATGGATAGATGCACTTTCATCATGGATGGATGCACTTATGATGGATAGATGCACTTTTATGATGGACAGATGCACTGTTATGATGGACAGATGCACTTTAAGATGGATAGATGCACTTTTATGATAGACAGATGCACTTTTATGATCGACAGATGCACTTATGATGGATAGATGCACTTTAAGATGGATAGATGCACTTTTGTGATGGACAGATGCACTTTTATGATGGAGAGATGCACTTTTATGATGGACAGATGCACTTTTATGATGGACAGATGCACTTTTATGATGGACAGATGCACTTTAAGATGGATAGATGCACTTTTATGATGGACAGATTAACTTTTATGATGGACAGATGCACTTATGATGGACAGATGCACTTTAAGATGGACAGATGCACTTTTGTGATGGACAGATGCACTTTTATGATGGACAGATGCACTTTTATGGTGGATAGATGCACTTTTTTGATGGATAGATGCACTTTTATGATGGATAGATGCACTTTTATGATGGACAGATGCACTTTTATGATGGACAGATGCACTTTTATCATGGATAGATGCACTTTCATCATGGATGGATGCACTTTTATGATGGACAGATGCACTTTTATGATGGATAGATGCACTTTTATGATGGACAGATGCACTTTTATGATGGACAGATGCACTTTAAGATGGATAGATGCACTTTTATGATGGACAGATTAACTTTTATGATGGACAGATGCACTTATGATGGACAGATGCACTTTAAGATGGACAGATGCACTTTTGTGATGGACAGATGCACTTTTATGATGGACAGATGCACTTTTATGGTGGATAGATGCACTTTTTTGATGGATAGATGCACTTTTATGATGGATAGATGCACTTTTATGATGGACAGATGCACTTTTATGATGGACAGATGCACTTTTATCATGGATAGATGCACTTTCATCATGGATGGATGCACTTTTATGATGGACAGATGCACTTTTATGATGGATAGATGCACTTTTATGATGGACAGATGCACTTTTATGATGGATAGATGCACTTTTTATGATGGACAGATGCACTTTTATGATGGATAGATGCACTTTTATGATGGATAGATGCACTTTCATCATGGATGGATGCACTTTTATGATGGACAGATGCACTTTTATGATGGACAGATGCACTTTTATCATGGATAGGTGCACTTTCATCATGGATGGATGCACTTTTATGATGGATAGATGCACTTTTATGATGGACAGATGCACTTTTATGATGGACAGATGCACTTTAATGATGGACAGATGTACTTTAAGATGGATAGAAGCACTTTTATGATGGACAGATGTACTTTTATGATGGACAGATGCACTTATGATGGACAGATGCACTTTAAGATGGATAGATGCACTTTTGTGATGGACAGATGCACTTTTATGACGGATAGATGCACTTTTATGATGGATAGATGCACTTTTATGATGGACAGATGCACTTTTATGATGGATAGATGCACCTTTATGATGGACATATTCACTTTTATCATGGATAGATTCACTTTTATGATGGACAGATGCACTTTTATCATGGATAGATGCACTTTCATCATGGATGGATGCACTTTTATGATGGACAGATGCACTTTTATGATGGATAGATGCACTTTTATGATGGACAGATGCACTTTTTTGATGGACAGATGCACTTTTTTGATGGACAGATGCACTTTTATGATGGACTGATGCACTTTAATGATGGATAGATGCACTTTTATGATGGACAGATGCACTTTTATGATGATAGATGCAGTTTTATGGACTTCAAAACAGAAGCAGCCATTCACTGCCATTATAAAGCTTGGAAGAGCCAGGACATTTTTTAATATTACTCTGATTGTGTTGGTCTGACAGAAGAATTTCATATACACAGAGGATGGCTTGAGGGAGAGTAAATCATGGACTAATGGTAATTTTCGGGTGAAATATCCCTTTAAGGAGATGCTATATGACAGGCGATTGTGAGCTTAATTGGACTCATCAGTTTCTGAGGTCTAGATTGGCTGAAGTTCTGCATGAAGTTCTGCTGAGAAACTTGCAGATACTCCTGGGCATCTGCAAGTTTCCCAGAGAGTGCCTGTGTGTTCTCACCTTTACTTTACAAAAGGTTAATTTGTGATGCACTTTTTGCACCATGCAAATTGTGAAACTATTTGCACCATGCAAACCATGAAATTAGCCCATGATTGTATATAATTAGCACACGCTTACCCTGAGCAATTTTGCTAATGACCAATGAGAGCTTTGACTATCGGTAACACATTTGCAAATGTAGCATTAGTATATTAGCATAACATTACTGCAAGTAATTAGCTGGTCAAGCAAGCGTTTGTGCCACAGGCTCGAACTTCCCCATTAATCCTCTCACTGTCCCCAGAGGAAGCCTCTTTTATTATTTTTTCAGCTTTACTTCAGTTCATCTTCCCGAAATGTGTCTAAGCTGAGGGTTTTTATTTGCAAACAAATTACACCAAACCAAAGAAGTGTTTTAATAACTGCCAGGGAGTGAGTGCGGTTATTTCTAGACATGTGCATCCCGTAGAATTGAAATGTTACTTGATTAACTAGAGTTAAGCTGAGATCTTAAGGATGGGGAAAATGCTGCCGAACTCTCCTCACGTCTTAATTAATATTGAAAGTTGTAGAAAGTGTGACAGACCCGTAACGTGGAGTAAGATGACGAGTTATCGTTACACTCTGTCCAGTCTTTTCTGGATTTTATAATTAGATCTTCTGCAACCACACCGCAGGGATCCTGCTTTTTTATTAAGATGATTTTTAGAGTGTGTGTTCATATTCCCTTGCTTGTGTTTTACATCACAAAATGCCATCATTAATTGCGGTGAGTTTATCTGATCACAGCCTTCACATTGAGATCTGCACATCTCAAGGCCATTAGATCAAGTAAATGCCACTGTGATCACGCATCAGTCTCACTAATGAGCAGGAGATTCTGCTCTTCTCAGATCAACCTAACTCACTGTCTCACTAAGTTTCTTCACAGTAAGGCTCTCAGCTGCTAGTTAATTGTTTGTTTTTCAGCTCCAGGGTAATTGAACACACAAGATGCCAGTGCAAATGTAATCATTAATGACTGACTCATTAGGAAGGGCTAGTTTCCCGAACCTGTTTTCCTCCTCTCTGATGAGCCGGCGCACGGCACGGTCCAGATCTTTGACCTGAGCTCTTGTGCTTTTTCTCTAGTGCTGTTATTTGTAGAAGATGATAAAACGCTCCAGTGGTCGCGGGCCGAGCGACGCTATTATAGGTTGTTTTGTGCAGATTGATCTCTTCAGGGATGTATGGGGTTCTGACAGTCCAATATGAGGGTTCTGAGATGACGGCCCGTGTCTGTGATTCGCAGTGCAGGTCGCGCTCGTGTGCATTAGTTTCTCTATCAAACGTAAGAAGTGGATCCATCAGCATCGGCAGTCCCGTCACACTCGGGCGCTTGTGGTTTTTGATGTGTTTGGCGAGAGGAAGTCTGTTAATCCATGCAAAGACGACTGCATATATTGATCTCTCAGATGCCCTCTGATGTGCCTGACTTTGCCCCGTGGCTCTTGTTTTTATATCACATGTCTTTCTGTCTTTTACTTTGTAGTCAAACCTCACAAAGCAGCAGAACGGCTTCAAAATCACTTTGAAAACTCTGGAGGACAACCTGCTCTCACGCCTGTCCTCGGCGTCCGGGAACTTCCTCGGGGACATTGAGCTGGTGGAGAACTTGGAGATCACCAAACGAACAGCGGCAGAGATCGAAGTCAAGGTGTGTTTGTGTGTTTCACGACGGACACCAGAACACACGAGCTGCACAATAATGACATTAACAACTATAATTCTACAGCATTTAATAATATTAATAATATTGACATTTGTATTTACTATCATAAACTAATGTTAACAAATGAGACTTTTACCCACTTTTGTTCTGTTTCCATTCATATAATTGCTTGCATTACATACAGGATTTCAATTAAAACCTGATATTAAAATCCACCAATGAATGTAGTTTTAATCAATCCGGTCTCATTTGTAATCTACATTAAGAATATAAGAGTAAGTTGATAAAAACAGCACAAACACTCAACGTGGCGAGATGGACACACATCCATATGCTTGTGTTGTACTTTTTAGCATTTCAGATTTTATGTGTTTCTGAAATGCTCAAATTTGTTCACTATTTGGTTCACTAGTTTATATTAGTTTTTGTGGTGTGGTATATAACACGCTTCTGATATTATTCTGTGATGTTTCATGAACACGAGTAGTTAAATTCAGCATCTGTCAGCAATTCTCGAACCCTGTATTATCAGATGGACAGTGACGTGTGTGTGTGTGTGTGTGTGTGTGTGTGTGTGTGTGTGTGTGTGTGTGTGTGTGTGTGTGTGTGTGTGTGTGTGCGCGCTACAGGTGAAGGAGGCGAAGGTGACGGAGGCCGAGATCAACGACGCCAGAGAACACTACCGTCCAGCGGCGGCCCGAGCCTCGCTCCTCTACTTCATCATGAACGACCTCAATAAAATACACCCCATGTACCAGTTCTCTCTGAAGGTGTGTGTCATCGTCCCCGATGGCTTTTCAGCGGTGAAGAGTTACAGCGCGCAGTGTAGTGGAGCACTAGCTAATAACACTGGCTTATCGAGATCATAAACAGCCATGACGTCTTCGTTAAATTAATAGAACACACTGATGATGATAGCGGTGTGTTTGCAGCTAGCGATTAATAAAGAACCGCACACTCTGAGTTTGAACCAGTAGTGAATCTTCACTGATTAACCCAGATTCTCCCTAACGGCAGCACAGATTTCTTTAAGACACACTTTATTTTACTGTTCTGGAGAACAGCTTTGCAGACATAAATAGATTATGAATGCATAGTTAATTTGTGTGTGTTCACACTTTCTTGTGTTTTCAGCCATCATGCCGACAAGATACAATCTACAGATATCAAAATAATTGCTGCTTCTTTTGTGTACAAATGTATGCAGAGAAATGTTGATGTTCCTCAGCACTAGTTACAGAAACGTCTCATTAGAGAGAAACTCATTAGTTGTTTGTCCGTCTCTGTGTGTCCTCATTGTTCTCCTGTATGTGTGTGTGTGGTGTGTGTGTGTGCGTGCGTGCGTATGGTGTGTGTGTGTGTGTGGTCCAGGCGTTCAGCGTGGTGTTTCAGAAGGCTGTACTGAAAGCTGAGGCCGATGAGAGCTTGAAGCAGCGAGTCTTAAATCTGATCGACAGCATCACGTCATCGGTGTTCCAGTACACGACCCGCGGGCTCTTCGAGTGTGACAAGCTCACATACACCGCCCAGCTGGCCTTCCAGGTGAGCATCGCACACACACACACACACACACACACACACACACACTCTCCTAAACACACTCTTCATCTCTCCTGCAGGTGTTGCTCATGAGTAAAGAGATCAATCCCCGAGAGCTGGACTTCCTGTTGCGTTACCCAGTGCTTCCTGGAGTGACATCACCGGTGGACTTCCTGTCCGATCACTCCTGGGGCGGCATTAAAGTGAGTCTCGTTCTAGCATTTATTTCTTTGAAACTGTGCTCATCATATCTTAATATTTGATTGTCAAATCAATTCAGAACCAAGATGAGCTTTAATATCAGGAAAGATTTCGGGTTTAAGCCGAGAACATGATACTTCTATGTTTCTGCTTTGGAGTTTGTCGTATAAATCACCATCTCCGTTCATCATCATCGGATATTCTACATAAGTGTGTGATTCACATTAGAAAGACAATTAAAACACCATGATAGTGAAGGCCAAGAGCCATAGAGATAACTGTATCTATATCAGCGTCCACAGCAGCGCACGGCATCGCTCTGTTTATTCTCAGGTTCATCACCTGTCTCTTTAAACTCGAGCTCTTACAGCAGGATGGATTCTGATTGGCTGTCAGTGTTTCTATTGTTCATCAGCTGCAAAGAATCGTTCTGAAAGTGATTCCGTTCCTCTGTGCCGTTATCGTTACAGTTGTGCTGTGGACTCTGATATTCTTTTATATTTAGAGTGATTTTTAGAACTATATTTGTATCTTTATTATAATAGTTATCTTCCTGGGTGTGAACGAGCCTTGAATGATGCGGGCCCGCAAACTATTAATATCTAATACTTTAACTGTACACAGTAAATATTGGCTTTTAATATCTTATTATTGTGGTTGTTATTGTTGTAGTTTTTTTTGGGATTGAACTTCTTTATAATAGTATTTCACAATCACTTCATCATAGATAGACAGTTAGGAGTTCAAAATGACCAAATGCATAGTAAGAGCCGGTTTCTACACGGAAAAGCAACTCTAACTCAACGCTAACTCTACACAGCCCACGGTTAGCTCGTGGTGTCAGTGCACTGCTTCTGCCAGTTTCCATCTATCCTCTTCTGTCCTGAAAAGCGCTCTAAACCCCTGACCCGAACGCCGCTGGGCTCCCGCAGTTATTGCCAGCGCTGCGAATGTAAATCCTATCTCATTTAAGAGTCCGTAATGTGCTGGAATCTGCCATTAGGATATAGTGTTTCCCATAAGCGAGGCTCTCTGGGATTATTCTGGGATGTCACAGCGTTGTTCTTTCCAGAGAAGATAAATATAACTTCACCAGAGCAAATCTGCTTTTCTGCTGCCTAAGCACTTCTGGAAGTCTGGTTTATGAAGAAACACGCTCATGTTTACTCAGCAGTTTGTGGCATAAAGACGCTTTACTTTGTAGTTAGATTTGATTAGCGCCTTGACAATGTTGAATCTGAACTCTTCTGTCATCATAACGTCTCCTCTATCTGATAAGATTGCATATTGTCCACTCAGCATGCTTGCACAATAATGCATACTGAATGAACATGCTTGTATTATTGATGAAAGCTTCGCTGACATGAAACGTGTCCTGCTGTGTGACATGCTAAACTCCAGCGAAGATTTTTACTAATTATCTTATCATGCAGCTTTTATGACTTCATATTAATTCTGAGACGACATGAAATAGTTGTACTTCTAAAAATGTATTTGCTGAACTGCAGGATCTATAGAGACTATTAAAAACGTGAATGGCGAGCAATAACGTATTATTATGGATTGAAAACAAGAAGTGCACATTTATTGGATCCCCCCCTCCCCCATTTAAATATGGTCTGCGGTCTGTATAAAACCTGCGTAGAGAATGTGTATATATGTATAGTGTATGGAATGTGTAGAATATGTATATATTCGTAGAGAATGTGTATATATGTGCGATACCTGTGTACACATGAAGTATAAAATTGACACTGCTAACTAACTAAATGTAGGCGTAGTAGACCTGTAATGATTATTTATTTGTTATTATTTGCTGGGGGGTTTTTTGTAAGAGGGAAAAAAAGTGTGAAAATAAACAGTTTATAAAAAAAACTGCAGGACCATTTCAAATGCACTGGTGTAAAGAAAAGTCTGAGGACGCATTACACATCATTCCTTTTGAACCGTTTATATTTCAGCTGGTTTTATATGATTCCTGTAATCAGTGTTTTATCTTGCTAACGATCAATGAAAGGTTGGTGACATTATTGTGTGGTTTCAGTCTCTCTCTGCCATAGAGGAGTTCCATAACCTGGACCGGGACATCGAAGGCTCGGCTAAGCGCTGGAAGAAGTTTGCGGAGTCTGAGTGTCCTGAGAAGGAGAAGTTCCCTCAGGAGTGGAAGAGCAAGACGTCTCTGCAGAGACTGTGTATGATGAGAGCGCTGCGGCCCGACAGGATGACCTACGCCGTCAGGTCAGACACACCTGTACTGCGTTATCCCCAGGCTTTACCTGTTACTGTCTGGACTCAAGCGGTCGTGGCTCATGAACGCTCATAGCCTCTGTTTGAAGACACTCGGCTGATTGTTAGTGAACGTTACAGAACTTTAAGATTACTGTGAAGCAAATAATTTGGCCTCAAAGCCGAATGTCTAACCAATTCCACAAAAAATGAGTAGCTAAATGGTTTTAAAGTACCATTTCCATGGTAACGCAATGTCTGATTTCAAAATATTTTTTAAAGGAGGAATTTTGAGTGTTTAAGCTTTCCAATAATACCTAATATATGATGATTATTAAAATATGTTAGCATGCGCCAAGTGTGACTGACAGCTAACAGGCTAATTTAATATTTATTTACAAATTAAAAATGGCTACAAAACATCTGCAGATCCACTCACTGCCATGTGAACAGCCGGTTAGTAAGGACACAGAGAGTTGCCGCTCAAAAAGTGAGTCGAATAGTGATTCAGGAACCGCTCTGATGGACTTTCAGTGATAAAGGCGTTATATTCCCAACCCCTTTACAGCGAGCGCTGTCTGCCATTGGCCAAGAGTTTGTGGAGCTCCTGCAGTCGAGTGTGTGATCGGGGTCTTTAGGAAGACGACGCAGTGTTGATATAATAAGACAGTGTGTTAAACCATCAGTCCTCACCAGCTCAGCTCCTTCAGCGCTTTAAACACGGTTCACTGGGAACATAAGCTCTTCATAATTACAGTGTCTTAATAATGAGTCTGTAAAAGCCCAGTAACGAGCTGGTTCTCCTTCAGGGATTTTGTGGAGGAGAAGCTGGGCAGTAGATACGTGGTGAGCCGCTCGCTGGACTTCGCGGTGTCGTACGAGGAGTCGGGAGCCGCCACTCCCATGTTCTTCATCCTGTCTCCCGGAGTCGACCCGCTTAAGGACGTGGAGAAACACGGTACTGGCCAGCTACGCCATTTACCCACAATGCTGCAGTGATTTAAAGCTAAGCTGGCATTTTGGCATTTTCCAAATGTCATTTTGGTATTTTTAAAATGACCCCTAAAGATCAGCGGATACCTGCTCTAATGGCCAGTGATTCTGTGCATGATGCCCTGAGCCTAGCGTTGGCGTGTGTGGGATAGCCTGTCAGAGCTGATTATTGTTTCCAGACTCTCCTGTTCTTCTCCTGGAAGGCATATTTGAGGTTTACTGATAGTCATGTGAGGGATCAGATTAAACACACACGAGACACCTCCGCCGCTTCACACCTGTAATCTGAGCCTTTAATAACACCCTGCAGGAAGAAAGCTGGGATTCACCTTCGACAACAAGAATTTCCACAACGTGTCTCTGGGCCAGGGTCAGGAGGTGGTGGCAGAGCAGGCTCTGGATACGGCAGCCCGAGAGGGACACTGGGTGATCCTACAGGTGAACACACTCACTAGACCAGGGCTCTGTGCTGCACTGATGCCCATTCACCCCATTTGCATTATTGGTAACACTTTATAAAAAGGGTTCATTTGTTACATTTAGTGAACTACATTACTTAACATGAACATTACAATGGAAAGTAATTCTAAAGCACTTATTTATCTTGATTAATTTCAGCATTTACTAATAGAGTGTGTGTGAACACTGAGAGTGTGTGGCATGACTGTCGCATGTCTCAGCTGAGAGTGTGTGTGAGAGTGTGTGTGGCATGACTGTAGCGTGTCTCAGCTGAGAGTGTGTGTGAGAGTGTGTGTGGCATGACTGTAGCGTGTCTCAGCTGAGAGTGTGTGTGAGAGTGTGTGTGGCATGACTGTAGCGTGTCTCAGCTGAGAGTGTGTGTGAGAGTGTGTGTGCCATGACTGTAGCGCGTCTCAGCTGAGAGTGTGTGTGAGAGTGTGTGTGGCATGACTGTCGTGTGTCTCAGCTGAGAGTGTGTGTGAGAGTGTGTGTGGCATGACTGTAGCGCGTCTCAGCTGAGAGTGTGTGTGGCATGACTGTCGCGTGTCTCAGCTGAGAGTGTGTGTGAGAGTGTGTGCCATGACTGTAGCGTGTCTCAGCTGAGAGTGTGTGTGAGAGTGTGTGGGGCATGACTGTCGCGTGCCTCAGCTGAGAGTGTGTGTGAGAGTGTGTGCCATGACAGTAGCGCGTCTCAGCTGAGAGTGTGTGTGAGAGTGTGTGTGGCATGACTGTCGCGTGTCTCAGCTGAGAGTGTGTGTGAGAGTGTATGTGGCATGACTGTAGTGTGTCTCAGCTGAGAGTGTGTGTGAGAGTGTGTGTGGCATGACTGTAGCGCGTCTCAGCTGAGAGTGTGTGTGGCATGACTGTAGCGTGTCTCAGCTGAGAGTGTGTGTGAGAGTGTGTGTGGCATGACTGTAACGTGTCTCAGCTGAGAGTGTGTGTGTGAGAGTGTGTGTGGCATGACTGTAGCGTGTCTCAGCTGAGAGTGTGTGTGGCATGACTGTAGCGTGTCTCAGCTGAGAGTGTGTGTGAGAGTGTGTGGCATGACTGTAGCGTGTCTCAGCTGAGAGTGTGTGTGAGAGTATGTGTGGCATGACTGTAACGTGTCTCAGCTGAGAGTGTGTGTGTGAGAGTGTGTGTGGCATGACTGTAGGGCGTCTCAGCTGAGAGTGTGTGTGGCATGACTGTAGCGTGTCTCAGCTGATAGTGTGTGTGAGAGTGTGTGGCATGACTGTAGCGTGTCTCAGCTGAGAGTGTGTGTGAGAGTGTGTGGCATGATTGTAGCGTGTCTCAGCTGAGGGATGTGGCCTGTACTTTAGCACAGTAAGTGTGTGTGTCTCTCCGCTCTTGCTGATTAATGACCGGTTGCTCTGCAGTCCGGACGCCACACTCCACTAATGAGTCCATGTTACCCAGTGTCTCTCCCACCACAGCGTCTCATTACACACACGAGTCTGGACGTCCTCCAGCAGACACACACATATAGATAAAACCGAGATCAATATATTTAGAGGTTCTTATGTGGACGATTCTCACGAGAAAATGCTGCATCATTCAACGCGATCTCAACAGAATCCTCTCACTCTCGCACAGAATCACAATGACTTTCATTGACTGGTTGAAGCGGCATAACGTGATCCTCTTTACCTGAAGTCCTCCGCTCGCTGTGCTGGTCAGGAACACGCCGCTTTAATTGCCTTTGCATGAGGTTCTCAATCGATGGACCCAAAGATTCCCATCTCCGCCCCAGAGCCTCCATCAGGCCTGGTCTCCCGCCTCATCACTCCAGTGAAGGGTATTATACTGCAGCTCACGGGTCCGTCCGTGAAACCCACTCACTGTAGAGAGACAATCAATGGCTAATCCTGTAGCAGAACACCCGGCTCCAGCTGGCCAGAGTCCCCTCTTTTGTCAGACACACACTGGACGAGGAGGGCGTGGGGAGGTCGCTCAGGGAGTGGCTGCCAGGATAGTGTTGAACTTTAATGGCTTTTCTGGAAGGAATACGCTGCATTCAGCCTTAAAACCTCAGCCGCCCGCATTATCAAGCTTGACCGGCAGATTCGGCTGGAAAGTTGAAGCCCATTTACACTCTGCATATTGTGTGTTAGAATAAAGCTTTGGACATGGCGAGGAGCGAGTGCACCAGTTGTGCAACACCTTTCCAGTACTAATGATAGTATGACAGTACAGTTTGAGTACAATTAAAATGGATGTCAGAAAGAATTTGTGTTGGTGTGTCCTTAGTTAGTCAATGATTTTACAGTGTTTTAATATCAAGTCGCCTCCTGAAGAGAGCAGAGACTGCGTGCAGTTCCCTTTCGTGGTCACTCCGAGTTACGTCGGAATGACGACGAAATGGGGTTTTGCTTAGAACACCTATCGACTTCGAGTATACAAAAACGAGCCAATGGCAAAGAAATGCCATGGGTCTGCGGAATTTGCATGACGTAACTCCGCCCCACCTCGTGGGTACAAAAGGAGGACGCCGGCAACATGCAGTTATGTTTTCGCTTCGGACCCAAGAGTATCTCTTCACTCCACAGCCATTTCTGACTTCGCTCTACGAGACGAGCCATTCTCTCCGGTGTTGGTGTGACGCGATCTGCAGCGAGTTCACATTGCCTGCTGATCTGTGCAGTGATCTGCCAGTGAGTGTGTTTCTCCCTGCTCGCTTCAACATTGCAGATTTTTTTTCTCCTCTCACAAAAGAGCTTGCACGTGGCACGTCTTTTTAAAGACGGCTCGCCCGTGCATTTGTGGTTGCAGCAGATTGGTATCGGACTCTGATGGGCACGAGCGCTGTCTAGTGTGTTTGAGCTTTGATCATGCTTGAACAGCGCTCGTGGGTGATTCATGTTCTCTCTGTGGGAACATGATCATCGCGTCATTTAGGTCGAGACTCGGTGAACTCGCAAGAGTGAGAGTCCCCTCATCCACCCCCCGATTTTCGGCTGGTGCCCAGGGTGACCTGAGGGTGATGGTCTGGAACAGGGCGCCGACTCTGTGTCCGTGACCCCAGCCCCCACTTCAATGACGGTGCCCGCTAGCGATCAGGTGATTCCACGAGTCTACCTTCGGGTGGCCCTTGTGTTTTCATTTGAAAGCTACAGAGGATGGTGCCAAGTCTCTAGCAGCATCACTAGGTGGGCTTTATTAATGTCTTTCTTCCCGGATGTGCATGATGAGATCTCGACGTCCTGAAAGACCCCCGTGTCTTTTCAGGACCGCTCGTTGGTCTCATCCGCCTTTCCCTCCCCTCAACGGGGCCGCTGCCCATGGGTACACTGGGGTCCTCCCGGTTGAACGCTCTGTTGAGATGCTACTGTGTCCTCAGAGTGCTTCCCGGCGCAATCCTAAGCACCCGTCTGAAGCCTGTAGTTATTTTCGTCTACACTAATCTGTGGCGAAATCCTATAGTGCCACAGGACAGGCAGCCGTCTCACTGCATCCCATGACCGTTCTGTGGTCTACCTGACCCAGATGCTCATGGTTATGCATGAGGGCGGGACTGACTCGAGGCTCTTTAATGAGCTACCAAAAAGCGCGCCGCCACTGACCTTGCTCTCTGAGCGACGAAGGTGGCTGTGTGCTCTCCGAGTCAGGTGATGTTTACCACTCTGGGGCTGACCGGTCTGATGTGCAGGATGTCGGCCGACTTGTCTGCTCGACACCCCCAATATCCCAGGTCGGCCTCTTCGGCGGTGCGGTTGAGTACTTCTGCCCAACAGTTCTCAACTGCCCGGGAGCAGATTGAGGTTGTTCTGCCGACGGCCCCGCCGTCCGCTCCGGTCCCTCAGTCTGCCAACTGCCGAAGGCGCCCTCCCACGGTTCCAACCCCGCCCGTTCACCCGGGCTGGCTTTGGAAGACCGTGGGGGGATGCCTCAGCCCTCTCCACTCCCGCCCCCCGCTAAACGCTGGGTTGAGCGGCACTTTTGAGATGGGCTGCTCAGAGATGGGACTTCTTTCCAGGAGTTGGTAGCAGGGCCACTCCTTTCCCCGGTGGAGGGCTGGGGAAGAATCCTTATTCAGAAAGAACTGACTCTCTCGTCTCTGAGCATGCAGAGTTTCGGACGACACGGTGCGCCGCCTCCGAGCCGTGCACCCCTCGTCCCCCTCTGTCTCAGAGCCGGATGACAGTGTGTGCCGTCCCTGGACCGTACCGCTCTCATCCCCCTCTGTCGCCAGACCCCTGGCAGAGCAGGCCCCCGTGGAACGCTGGTCCTTCCCTGGCCTCCTCTGTCAGGGTGCGGTTATGACCGTGCCCCCACTCTGGGCCGCTATGCCGTCCACCTCTGGGCCAGTCATTCCGCTTCGCTGCACCACCGACGTCGGTGGTTCGTTGACTCCGCTGGCACAGTTCTTGGGAGCCTGCCTAGAGCTTCCCTGTCTGTTTCGCTGGGTCGCGCGAACCATCGGCTCGGCTATGCGATTCAGTTCGCACGGTCTCCTCCCCGCTACAGGGGAGTCCGCTCCACTCTGGTCGGTGGCAATGCCCCTATCATGAGAGCAGAGATTGCCACCCTGCTGGCGAAGGGTGCAATCGAGACTGTCCCTCCAGCCGAGATGAGGTCCGGCTTCCACAGCCCTTACTTCATTGTCATTGTTCATATGACCGAGTCCCGAGGTGGGCATGGCAACAAGGCACGCTCCGAGTATCAGTTACTCCGACCTGCCGTCAGACCTTCACCCCGTGGTCGAACCTCAGTTTTTCAGGGCAGGTGTCCCCCTGGAACGAGTTTCCCGGCATGTTGTTGTCTCAACAGATGCCTCCACCACGGGCTGGGGCGCCATGTGCAATGGACATGCTGCCGCGGGCTCCTGGACAGGACCCCAGCGCCTATGGCATGTCAATTGCCTCGAGTCGCTGGCAGTACGCCTTGCCCTGCACCGCTTTTGGGGCGTTGCTCAAGGGTCAACACGTACTAGTCCAATCAGACAATACCGCCACTGTAGCGTACATCAACCATCAAGGTGGTCTACGCTCCCGCCGTATGTCGCAACTCGCTCGCCACCTCCTCGTATGGAGTCAGAAGCATCTGAGGTCGCTTCGAGCCATTTATATTCCCGGAGCTCTGAACTGTGCAGCCTACGAGCTCTCACGGCTTCAGCCCCTCCCTGGAGAATGGCGACTCCATCCCCAGTCGGTTCAGCTGATTTGGGACCAGTTCGGGGACGCACAGATAGATCTGTTTGCCTCTCACGACTCGACCCATTGCGACCTGTATTTTTTTCCCTGACCGAGGGCACGCTCGGGACGGATGCACTGGCGCACAGCTGGCTGCGGGGCCGCAAATATGCGTTTCCCCCAGTGAGTCTTCTTGCGCAGGTTTTGCGCAAGGTCAAGGAGGACGAGGAGCAGGTCCTTCTGGTTGCGCCGTACTGGCCCACCCGGACTTGGTTCTCCGAACTGGTGCTCCTCGCGACAGCTCCTCCTTGGCCAATTCCTCTGAGGAAGGACCTCCTTTCTCAGGGACGGGGCACCCTGTGGCACCCTCGTCCCGTTCTTGGAACCTCCACATGTGGCTCCTGGACGGGACGAGGCAGGTTTGAGTACCCTACCACCAGCGGTGGTGGCTACCATCACTTCCACTAGAGCATCGTCCACGAGACACGCCTATGCGTTGAAGTGGAACCTCTTCGTCAACTGGTGCTCTTCTCGCCGAGAAGACCCCCGGAGGTGTTCGGTCGGTGTCGTGCTTTCCTTCCTTCAAGATGGGTTGGAGCGAAGGCTGTCTCCCTCCGCCCTCAGAGTTTTTTGCCGCTATTGCCGCACACCATGACTTGGTAGAAGGTAAATCCTTAGGGAAGCACGGCCTGATTGTCAGGTTCTTGAGAGGAGCGAGGAGACTGAATCCTCCTCGTTCTCCTCTCGTTCCCTCTTGGGACCTCGCGGTGGTTCTAAATGCCCTGCAGAGTGCTCCCTTTGAGCCTCTGCAATCAGTGGAGCTTAAGTTCCTGTCAATGAAGACAGCGCTCCTGGTTGCATTGGCCTCTGTCAAGAGGGTAGGGGACCTGTAAGCATTCTCCGTTGACGAAGCGTGCCTGGAATTCGGGCCGGCTTACTCTCACGTGATCCTGAGACCCCAGCCTGGATATATGCCCAAGGTTCCTACCACTCCCTTTCGGGACCAGGTGGTGAACCTGCAAGCGCTGCCCTTGAAGGAGGCAGACCCAGCCTTGGCACTGCTCTGTCCAGTACGCGCTCTCCGCGCCTATGTAGACAGGACGCAGTGTTTCAGGACCTCAGACCAGCTCTTTGTCTGTTTTGGTGGGAAGCTGAAGGGAGAGGCTCTCTCCAAGCAGAGGTTGTCTCACTGGATAGTGGACACCATTGCTTTGGCATACCAGCAGCAAGGTCGACCGTGCCCCCTTGGTGTGACTGCCCACTCCACCCGGAGTGTGGCATCCTCTTGGGCTCTAGCGCATGGCGCCTGGCTAACAGACATCTGCAGAGCTGCAGGCTGGGCGACACCTAACACATTCGCCAGATTCTACAATCTCCGAGTGGAGCCAGTGTCCTCTCATGTACTCGCTTCAACCAGCTAGTACTGGACCCGCTCAGGTGTCTTCGCTTGCTCGCCATTCCACTCCACGGACTGGATACGTGCGATATTCTCCTCAGGTGAGCTTCTCTGCAAGCCCTGAGTTCCTCCAGCACCCCTGATGCTAGCGCCAGTGTCTATTGCCTGTGCGTCGGCTAGGTGCCCCCCGTGTGCATGGTCCCTCCCCGAGCTACCCCCACACGTGTATTTCCACTGTAAGCCTCTCTGAGCATGTGTCTTTCCCTTGGCAAGCCACTTTGCCACCCCTGGGGTTGAAATATTCCACCTGCGGCTGGACACCCCAGTGTTCTCCATATGCTTCCCTTCGGGTCATATGTGTATTTCTAAATGCCCCCCCTCTGGGTTGGTGTTAGTTGCATATTTCCTCTAAACTATGGGATATGCTTCCCAGTGTACCTTGGTATTCCTGTGTTAAACAGGAGTCCTTCATCCGTGCTAGTCTCACACAAGGGTCTCAGATTTACGCAGGGCACTGGAAGACAGCTGTGAAGGTGGCGTGATTAGACTGTTAACCCCATTTCGTCGTCATTCCGACGTAACTCGGAGTGACCACGAAAGGGAACGTCTCGGTTACGTATGTAACCCTCGTTCCCTGAGTAGGGAACGGAGACGTTACGTCTTCCTGCCACTTCCGCTGTACCGCGTGGATCGCCTGAGCTCAGTCTTGGCTCCTCAGAGAAGAAACATAACTGCATGTTGCCGGCGTCCTCCTTTTATACCCACGAGGTGGGGCGGAGTTACGTCATGCAAATTCCGCAGACCCATGGCATTTCTTTGCCATTGGCTCGTTTTTGTATACTCGAAGTCGATAGGTGTTCTAAGCTAAACCATTTCGTCGTCATTCCGACGTAACGTCTCCGTTCCCTACTCAGGGAACGAGGGTTACATACGTAACCGAGATGTTATCTTGGGACACTGCGTTTTCACATTCGGGTGTGCCACAATACATCGCCTGCGAAAGCTGCAGGTTTCAGTCTTCAGACACAGAGGATGACAAACATTTCACCTGGGAAAGTAAAAACTGCAGAGTGTTAGCAACTGAGAGAGAGAGAGAGAGAGAGAGAGAGAGAGAGAGAGAGAGGCACACACACACACACACACACTTACGCGCACACACACATACACATACAAAGACTCGGAAACTCATGTGCACACATGAACACACACCACTCAAAGTACATACACTTTTCTATTTTTCTGTTTTTCTATACTTATTAATCACACAATTTGTTCTACTTTGCTCATTTAAATGTTTTCCTGCTTTGGCAATACAATGTACAATTTGTCATGTCAATAAAGCTCATTTGAATTTGAACTTGAGAGAGAGAAAAGAAAAGAAAGAAAGGCCTAATATCTGACGTGGTGTTTAGCTCATCCTTGGTACTTTCAAGTTTTTGACATCATTTAGAGTTTATTTTCTTTCTTTTAAATGTTTCTCTCAGAATCAATAGTGCTGTTATAGTGATTTTAACACTGACGGTTCATTCAGCACAGTGTTATATTCTGAAGATGATGACATGGAGGAGACTCCGCTGGTGCTCTTGCATTATCAGTCAGTTATTGTCATCTTTGTTTACAGAATTTCCCCTTTTGTTATTACTTTTTTAATACAATGAGAAACATTGCATTTTAAAGCGTTAGACAGTACAAAAGACAATATTCAATACACATTTATTTGTATAGCGCTTTGACACAATATACATAATTTAAAAGCAGCTTTCCACATTACAGTTTAGAGTGATCTGTAATCAGAGGAAATCACAGATAGCAAAACATTTATTCATTTAAATAATGTATTAAATTAATGCAGAAACAATGAGCTCATTGAAGTAATGAATACTTGTTTATTAACAAAGGATTATGAGATTTAGAAAAATGTAGCATTGGTGCATGTTGATCCAGAGTTTGCGTCCTCTAACGACGATACTTGTGTAGAAGATTGTTTAAGGATTTTTACATCCTATAATCACTGAAGGGTGTTTAAATGTTCCTGCTGAATGTGTGTGTGCTGTAGAATATCCACCTGGTGTCGAAGTGGCTGGGCACGCTGGAGAAGAAGCTGGAGCAGCATGCGGAGGGCAGTCACCCGAGCTTCAGGGTGTTTGTCAGCGCTGAGCCCTCGTCCTCGCCCGACGGCCACATCATTCCTCAGGGCATCCTGGAGAACTCCATCAAGATCACCAACGAGCCGCCCATGGGCATGCATGCCAACCTGCACAAAGCCCTGGACAACTTCAACCAGGTGCGGGACCTCTGACTACCACAGGCTTCAGCAAGCTCACAGCACACAGCACTACAATTACGCTGTGCAATATTTGCCCAAAAAAACCCTCAAATTTAAACTTTTTGTAATTCTCCTGACACACATCTTTATGCGGTTTTCAAGCTATGATTTACGATTTATGATTTGTCATTTGTTGTGTTTCTCAGGAGCTGATTACCCTCCTCCCTCCCCAGCTCCACCTGTCTCAGTCAGGATTACCCTCCTCCCTCCCCAGCTCCACCTGTCTCAGTCAGGATTACCCTCCTCCCTCCCCAGTTCCACCTGTCTCAGTCAGGATTACCCTCCTCCCTCCCCAGCTCCACCTGTCTCAGTCAGGATTACCCTCCTCCCTCCCCAGCTCCACCTGTCTCAGTCAGGATTACCCTCCTCCCTCCCCAGCTCCACCTGTCTCAGTCAGGATTACCCTCCTCCCTCCCCAGCTCCACCTGTCTCAGTCAGGATTACCCTCCTCCCTCCCCAGCTCCACCTGTCTCAGTCAGGATTACGCTCCTCCCTCCTCAGCTCCACCTGTTTCAGTCAGGATTACCCCCCCCCCCCCCTCCCCAGCTCCACCTGTCTCAATCAGGATTACCCTCCTCCCTCCTCAGCTCCACCTGTCTCAGTCAGGATTACCCTACTCCCTCCCCAGCTCCACCTGTCTCAGTCAGGATTACCCTCCTCCCTCCCCAGCTCCACCTGTCTCAGTCAGGATTACCCTCCTCCCTCCCCAGCTCCACCTGTCTCAGTCAGGATTACCCTCCTCCCTCCCCAGCTCCACCTGTCTCAGTCAGGATTACCCTCCTCCCTCCCCAGCTCCTCCTGTCTCAGTCCGGATTACCCTCCTCCCTCCCCAGCTCCACCTGTCTCAGTCAGGATTTGGCATTCTGTTTCCCCTTGAATCAGAATAAATTCTCATATTATGCTGTACTTTAAAAATCTTGAATTAATGATATTTGCATACATTCATGTTGGTTTTATTCTGTTACCCTGAGAGGGGTTATTGCTGCATGGATGCGCAGGGAGTTCTTGCCCAGAACAGAACCATACCGCCAATCCTAACTATATGCTAATTGTCAATCGTATTTGACGATAGTGGTCCTGATATAAATTGTTTTTGGTGACAATGACAGTTGGATCAGCCTGATGTTTTTGACTTCATGCCAGCCAATAAATATATATACAAATACAAATTAATCTCAATATGTCCTTCATAGAATAGGTGTTAAAGTTACTGTATGTGTAAATTGCATTTCTAATGCATTTCTGAATACTAGAGTGTAATTTCCCGAGCCGTGTCATGTTCTCTGTGGGCTGATCCGGCACTGTGAGAGAGTCTCAGTGAGCGAGTGCCTTTGCAGTGCAGTTGTGCTCGTGTTCTGGATGAAGCCCGATCTGTGGCAGGTTTTCTCTGCAGAACGAGACTCATTCTAGTCTCGTACACACCTTGAGAGTAAATCAATGACAGAGAAAAGGCCTAAACAGCTCAAACTCTAGTAAGCAGCAGTAATTCAGAAAATGACAGATACTTTCATATTGACCTTTTCAGCTGTCCGAGCAAAGAGCAGTGCTTCGTGTTGGCATCGTCAATTTCAAATGATTTTTTACTCCTGGTGATGGGTTTGATTGTGACGAGCAGTGACACATCGCTATGGAGATTAACCTGGAGATCATGGAAGCTCATAGATGTGTGTTGGTACTGGTGTGAGAGCTGAATGTTAATGCTGGATCAGGGCTTTAACTCCTCCTCCATTATTAAAGCTGCACCAGCACAAACAACTGCATACGCCTCTGTGTGTCTGTGTGTGTGTGTGTGTGTGTGTGTGTGTGTGTGTGTGTGTGTGTGTGTGTGTGTGTGTGTGTGTGTGTGTGTGTGTGTGTGTGTGCACTAACTTGGTTGGGTTAAATGCAGAGGACAAAATGGGCTTCCATACTTGGCCTTCAAATGTCACTCACATAAAAATAAGCAGAGGATATTTGTTCAATGACGTTATTGGATCGCTTTTATCTCTTGAATTGTGAACCAAGCCTTTTTTTTATACAAAATTGTGGCGAACAGGACGGCCGAGGGACGTGAGAGAACGGCGCGAGGCCGGTGGTGCGATTGCTAATGAGCAACACCTGTTAGGCACACCGGTCTCGCATCTCTCACGGAGGAGCGGAAGCATAAAGGAGGAGCGATGACGTTGATGATCGAGAGAGGAACAGGCCTGTATTTTAGTTGTGTTTTGTTTTTTTTTTTTTTTTTTGTTTTTTTAACAATCAAAATATAATTTATTTTAAATAAAACAAACAAACAAAAATACCGCCAGCAGCCCCTCGCGGACGACTGCTGGCTACCGAAAATAAATATAACTAAAATAAAATACAAAAACAAAACACAACTAAAACACAGGCCTGTTCCTCTCTCGATCATCAACGTCATCGCTCCTCCTTTATGCTTCCGCTCCTCCGTGAGAGATGCGAGACCGGTGTGCCTAACAGGTGTTGCTCATTAGCAATCGCACCACCGGCCTCGCGCCGTTCTCTCACGTCCCTCGGCCGTCCTGTTCGCCACAAAAATATATATATTTTACAAAATAAATTGGTCTCTAAAATTGATAGAAAATCAAAGCCGTATGTCTAACCAAGTTGTGTCTAAATTTTAAGTTGATTTTAGTCACTAAAAGGTTTTAAAGTATCATTTTCATAGTAAAATCAATGTCCGATTTCAAAACGCTTTTTAAGTGTTTAAGCTTTTGAATGATACCTAATTTATTTTGAATGAAAAAAAGCAATAAAATAAGCATGCCTAGTGTCCAGCGGCACCAGATCGCCTGCTGTATGAGCGCAGAATATGTGTTTAATGACATTATTGGTTTGCTTGTACAAACAAACGAATCCCATGAGTCTCTGCACCTTCAGTCCCTCAATCCCTCATACTCACTGAAGGGCTTTGAAATTATGAAAGCTCTGACAAGTAGTGAGAATTACAAAGCCGTCTCAGTTCCTAAATATATTGGAACGAAGCCTTTAGTCTGTCGTAATGGCTGATGTCCACTGGGACCCTGACAATGAACGAGCAGCAAAGGTTTCACTGTCATGTCGGATGTTGTTGTAGAATGTGAAGTGTGAAGTGATTGATGTGTTGTGATTGATGTGTGTTGATTGACAGGACACGCTGGAGCTGTGTGCGCGTGAACTCGAGTTTAAGAGCATCTTGTTCGCCCTGTGCTACTTCCACGCCGTAGTGGCGGAGCGACGGAAGTTCGGCCCTCAGGGGTGGAACAGGAGTTACCCCTTCAACACCGGGGACCTGACCATCTCCGTCAACGTGCTCTACAACTACCTGGAGGCCAACAGCAAGGTGAGAGAGAGCTGTGTGTGTGTGTGTGTGTGTCTACTGAACTGAGAGAGAGTGGAACGCCTGCTGACATATGCTCCTCTAAAAGAGACTGATTGTGTGTCTGAGCGTGTTTAATTACTCACACACCTACACAACAACCTGTTCCCAATTTAATATTTATGTCCGGTCATTACACAGAGCAATAAAGAACCAGTGCTTGCTTTTATGGCAAAATCCCAACACAAAAGAGCCATGGACTCGGACTAGATTTGCATTTCCTGAAGGAAATTCCAGGAGGACAGTGGGAAAGTGTCAGATAGCTTTGCTTCAGTGTAAATGAAATGATAAAATGTTAAAGCCATAGTCATGTTTCAGTCAGTTTCACTCGAGCGCTGTGAATCAGCTGTAAATGGGAAGGCAACAGCAATCACTGTTAGAGAAAGAATACCATCTGTAATTCAGAGTTGGATATTTAACATCTATTGGTTTAAAGGGATAGTTCACCCAAAATGTGGCATAATTTCCTCTTCCTCATTTACTCTAAATTCAAAGTAGCCAATATGACTCCACAGCAGAGAATTATCAGTGAACAATGACTTACATTTCTGTCTGGATTCAGAAGACTCCTGTAGGTCTTGTTTAGGAGCTTAAAACTATAAATCAAATAAATAAATCACTGAGTCATGTTCAGTTGGTGTGTAAAGGCTGTTGCAGTCCGTTGGAAATAGTCTGTAAGTGTGTGCATCAGCGAATGAGTCCGTGCACGAGAATAAAAGCGAAAGTAATGAAAGTGAGCAAAGAAGTCAAGATAGTGCAGACAGAAGGCTGTCATAATTTTACGTCATCTTACCTGAGTATTCAAATGCAAGAATATTTTCGTAATAACATGAGCCAACTGAAATGAAAGTAATCAGTGTGATTGATATTCAAAATGATAAGCAAGCGCCGCTTTGTTTACGGTTTGTATATCTGCAACTCTCAGTGTAACGGAGCTGACAGCTGTAGAAAACAGATTAGTCTCATATACCTCTAATGTACTCTAGGGAGCAACACTGAATGTTAGTTGGGAGTTAATCATGGGTTGTAAGTGCTGCGGTGTAGTGGTTCAGGCCTGCTGGTCAGACGGTTGCAGGCCCTTCTTTAAGCACTCTCTCTCTCTCTCTCTCTCTCTCTCTCTCTCTCTCTCTCTCTCTCTCTCTCTCTCACTCTCTCTCACTCACTCTCTCTCTCTCACTCTCTCTCTCTCTCACACACACACTCTCTCACACTCTCTTTCTCACTCTCTCTCACACTCTCTCTCTCACTCTCTCTCTCTCTCTTCCTCCAGGTCCCCTTCGATGACCTGCGCTACCTCTTCGGGGAGATCATGTACGGGGGTCACATCACTGATGACTGGGACCGCAGGCTCTGCAGGACGTACCTGGAGGAGTTCATCAAGCCCGAGATGATGGACGGGGAGCTGTACCTTGCACACGGCTTCCGTCTGCCGGGGAACAACGACTACAAGGGCTATCATCAGGTACAAGAGAGAATCACTGCTCAGGTCTGCACAATCATATCTGATTACAGTGATGAGGACGACTGCAGATCATCTGCTGGATGTAAAGCCAGTTTCCTGGTTCACCAGGTCAGGGGTCAGACTGGGGTGTGTGAAAAATATATCTTTATATCTTTGAAACCCCTGAACTAGGTGAACTAGGTATGCTGTAGATGCCCTGGTTACAAAACGACACAGTGTGAGTTCCCTCGAAAGGGAACGTCTCGGGTTACGACTTTAACCCTTGTTCCCTGAGAAGGGAACTCGCACTGTGTCGATGAAGACACTATGGGGAACGCCTCTTGTCGTAACGCGTCTGAAGTATGAATAAAACTATTGGCGTAGCGTGTTACGTGTGACGTCTCGTTCCCTTCTTAGGTAACAAGGGTTACAGTCATAACCCGAGACGTTCCCTTTCGAGGGAACTCGCGTCGATGACGACACTATGGGGAACTAGTACCCAATATTTCACAACAAAACCTGCCTGTCCCAGTGTGAAGCTGTCTCAGGCACAACTAGGAAGAGAGCACTCGTGTGCCGGGTGTAGAGGGGAGGTCCAGACTATAAAACCTCATGAATGTGTGCGGAGTGGCCCAGCCAGCTGTATCACACACCTCATGAATAGGTGACCCTGAGAGGAGGGCTCTAGAGGATGCCATGCCTCTGGTAGAGTGAGCTCTCATGGCCAAAGTTGAAGGCAAATTGTGCACCTGATTGGCCAGGGAAATAGCCTGAACTATCCAGTTGCTGATGGTCTGTTTAGAGGCGGGGAGCCCCTTCCTGGGTGACCCAAAACACACCAGCAACTGGTCCACTTTCCTCCACTGAGAAGACCTCTGAACATACAGATGTTAAGTGCACAGGGCAGAGTAAATGAAGTCTCGCCATATTCAACAGCACCTTAGGGACATAGCCCGGTCTGGGGTGCAAGATGGCCTTAATTCTCCAGGCACTGTGGAGATATGGAGAGCGCCTGGAGATCTCCTCCCCTCTTAAGAGAGTTAATGGTAAGGGGAAATACCACCTGAAGTGACAGGTTCTTGGCCTCAGCTGACTCCACCCCTTCGAGAACCACTGCCAGGTCCCATGTGGGAACTCTGGTACGAGTCGCAGTTCTCATCCTCCAAGCCCCACTGAGGAACCGTACGACCAGCTGATGTCTCCCCAGAGGCCCATCACACAGCGGAGTGTGGAAAGCCATATTGGTAGCCACGTACACCTTGAGTGTGGACGGGTTAAGACCAGCCGAGAAGCGATCTTGGAGGATCTCCAGCACTGAAGCCCCCGGGCAGTTAACTGGGTCCACTCCACACTCTCTACATCAAATGGTGAAAACATTCCATTTTAGGCCATACAATTTCCTTGTGGAGGGAGCTCTGTGGCTTAGTATGGTCTCGACTACTCCTGCTGACAGACGGTACGGTGTCCCCTCAGGGGCCAGACCCACAGTTTCCATATCTCTGGCCAAGGGTGAAATATTGAGCCCTCTGCCTGCGTCAGGAGGTCCCTCCTGATGGGTATCTCCCATGGAGGGCCTTCTAGGAGTGGTATTATGTCGGAGAACCACACTCGGGCCGGCCACAATGGGGCTACTAGCAGTAGACGGACCCCGTCGCGACGGACCCTCTCCAGATTTCTCCCGGGAGCTATCGGGGGAAACGCATACAGACACCGCCTCGGCCACGCCTGCACCATGGCAATCAACCCCAGCGCGGCTGGATGCATGAGGGAGACCCACAGTGGACAGTGTGTTTCTTGAGACGCGAACAAATCCACTTCCATTGGGCCGAACCTCTCGCATATTGACTCCACCGCCTCATAGAGGGCGTGATCTCAGGCGCCTTCTGATGATTTAGATGATTTAGATAGGACACCACTGACATATTGTCTGTTCTCACAAGAACGTGGTGACCATTGAGGTCTGGCAGGAAACTCGTCAGAGCTCACAACTCATTGTGTAAGTCTGGAAAGAGCGGCAAACCCCGGCGTGAAGGCTGTGAACGGTGCTGCAGAAAGCACTCATCAAGCTTACTTCTAGCCTGCACTTCCTTGCCTCTCTTGTGGACAACTGATGCTTAATTTGGCTCCTCATACACGCGTGCAGTATGAAATGGGATTCATCCAGATCCCCCGCCACGATGCTGAGCATGTCTATATCAGAATCAGACAGCTGCAGCACCGGGCTCTCAAAACAAGTTAAAGAAACAGCGTGGCGGGCTTCCACACGGGGAGTGAAGGGATCTGAGCTATCAGATTAGGACAGAGAAAGTGCCGAAGCAGTCTCGATCCCCTCTGCTTGCTCTCTTTGCGAGCCCCGCGATCTGATCGGACCCAAACCATGGGGAGCGCGAGCCTGGCCGGCTTTCTCAAATATAGCCAGGCGGGAGCAGTACACACACATCTCATGTGTGTCCCCACCCATGATAAAGCGAGGGCAGGGATGCATACACTTCGTAAAAACTTCTCACTTGCCCATTTCGATACATTATATATATCACAGACAACACCAAATAGACACCAAGATACACAACAGAGAGCGCTTGCTGAAGAGCGGAAAGCTAACACTGTGGTGTTCCGGCGTCCCTTTGTAGCTTTGTGTATGCGTGTATGTCATACGTCACACGCTACGCCAATAGGATTGGATTAGTTTCATTAATACTTCACAGGCGTTACACCAAGAGGCGTTCCCCATAGCGCCGTCATCGACGCAGTGCGAATTCCCTCGAAAGGGAACCTGACATGCTTAACCCAGCTAGTCAGTGATCATCAGCTTCACTGTATGATAACTCCTATTCTGTTCCAAAAGTCTTGCGAGGTTGGAGCTTCATGATGGTGAGTACCGCGTGATGTCAGAGTCACCTGATTAAAGGAGGATTATCTGTGGAAGTGTGACTCGACTGGACTGATCCTATTTAGACTGTGAATGCATGAATTCTACCACAGCAGTTTAGATTTTTTTTTCAAAGCACATTCCGCTCTCCATGCATCTTCTGCATGTGTCTAAAGCCCAGCTAATTAATTAAGACTCATTTCTGTCTGATACATTCAGGTCTCTGGGATGCTGGTCATGCATGGGGAATATTTCGGCTCTCACGGCAGAGACCTAAATGCTAGATTTCATCATTAGGGTGTTGTGTTTGTGTTTAATTGTGTTCGTGTGTGTAGTGTTGAGTTTGTGTTTGTTGTGTGCGTGTGTGTAGTGTTGCGTTTGTGTTTCTTGTGTGTGTGTGTGTGTGTGTGTGTGTGTGTGTGTGTGTGTGTGTGTGTGTGTGTGTGTAGTGTTGAGTTTGTGTTTGTTGTGTGCGTGTGTGTGTAAGTAGTCAGGATGCCTGCGGTGTTCCTGAGGCTCAGTCTCTGTCATCGGCTCTGCTTTAGAAACTTCACAGCAGACGAGAGACCCAGTGGACTCACTCAAGCTCACTCCTGCTGTCTAATGATGATCAGGGAACAGTTCTCAGGACTTTAGCTTACGTTCTGACAAGGAAATGTTCTTCTAGTAATATCAATTGAACATTTGTTAAAAGTAATCTGGTCTTTAATAATGTTCTCAAAACATCAGCACAAAAACATTAATTTATACATCATTCATGGAGGGTTTTTACCTGAAACGTTTTAGTTGGAATTTAAGAACGTTCAGAGAACATTTAAAAATAACATTCCCATAATATTTGAAGAATGATACAATGAAATGTTCCCTTAGCGTTTACATAACCAAGATTTTTTTTTTTTTCAACATTTAATCAACTGGATGTTTTGAACGTTCAAACATATTTTTGTGAGTTGGATTATGTGAGTCCCATGGCTCCTCAGCACTCAGGACTCTCTGGATGTGTTTCAGTACATCGACGCTGCTCTCCCGGCCGAGTCCCCGTACCTGTACGGCCTGCACCCGAACGCAGAGATCGGGTTCCTCACGCAGACCTCGGAGAAGCTCTTCAGAACCGTGCTGGAGATGCAGCCCAGAGACGGGGGATCCGGAAAGGGGGTGTCCGGCTCGCGCGACGACAAGGTTCTGGACTCAATACTGAATATAACACACACTCGCACCTAAAGCTCTTCCCACATTATTTAGTACCACGTGTAAAGAGGAGGAAAAATCGAGAATTTACCTCATGATACCACATTGATGTTCTCACAGCAAAAATAATTAGGTTTAATTCAACATAATTGGGACATTTTTTTCCCAGTCATCTTAATGGAAAAAAGTGTTAAAGGGTAACTAAACCCTAAAACTATATTTTTTTAGTTAATGATCTGTAAGACTGGGGCTTTATAAATGCTTTTCATTGATTCAAGTAAATTTTTTGGGGAGGATATAAAGTGATTTAATTCCACAATATATGGTGTAAAAACATCTGAGTGCTGCCCTCTTCAGATTGAACGGTGGCTACTGCAGTTGAATTTTCCTACTGGAGGCTGTGGTACTGCGTGACGTAAGCAGGCACAGCTCACCAGCCCTCGCCTACAGAGACCCTTTAATGTACCTGTATTGACCTTACTCAGGGACTTTATTGCTGTTGTCTGTAGCAGCTGTTTCCAGAATGAGAAC
Source organism: Meda fulgida (assembly GCA_030578275.1). NCBI lineage: Eukaryota > Metazoa > Chordata > Actinopteri > Cypriniformes > Leuciscidae > Meda > Meda fulgida. The sequence continues at coordinate 32,722,834 of CM060627.1, forward strand.
GAGCACATCTCTGCCTAGTTCAGCTACAGTCAAACCAAACATTATTCAGACACCAGATAGCATTTTTGATATTTTTTTTACTAGTGTGTGCAGGACACTATAGTTCATTTATGTGAGTGAGGAGAGCAAAATAAAGTTAACTGACATATTATACCCCAAAATTCTTCATCCAGTGACTACCAGTAACATTTAAAACAAATTTGGGACCAAAAATGATTCAGACACTTTGAGCTGATCATGTTTTCTTAAGTGTTTTTCTGTAATTGCTAATGCTGTTTTTACACACAGACTAAACAACATGAAGCATTGCTTGGTCACTGGTGGAGCTAAACTGGTATTAAATAATTGTGTAGTTCAATTTAACAGCTGACAGATATTCAACATAATTCATGTGTGAGAGTCTAACAGAAGGACGGACAAAACCAGTGAAATATCCACTGAGTTCTGCTCATACTTTATTACCATTTTCTAAACTATAGTGAATAAACTGTGATAATGTGGAAAACGTTGAAAGCGTCTAAATAGATTTTGGTTTGACTGTATGTGTGTTACATTTAACCTCATTTAGCTCCCAGAAAGGGTGACGGTGGTCCTGAGACGGACACTGCAAGGCCCTCGTGTCTGAGAGGGGAGAGCCGCTGGTTTGGAGGCCTCTGACATTTAAACCATTAGATATGAGAGCCGTGTAAGAGTGCTCGAATGCATTATGACAGCTGACCTTTTTAAGTTAAGAGATTGGGATTTGTAAGCAATGACTGCTTTGCATTAACTCCTCATGTATCTGACAAAGACTAATAGATCTACTGAGAGGAATGTGATTAAATGGCCCAGTTTCACTTCCACATGCTGTGCCTGAAATCATCCACTCGTGCTTGTGTTCTTTAATTCAGACGCTGATGGGAATGGAAACAACTTCATCACATGCATGTGCTTTCTTATAAATGCCTTACTTTAAAAATCAATTCCTTAAAGTCTTTGTGCGCATCCTACTTTGTTAGCTTGTCATGTTTAATATGTTTTATGGTTATTATTATTGTTTTTATTATTATTATTATTATTATTATTAATTAGTATATTGAAACCCTACCATCCAAACTGTGTTTCTGTGCTCATCCGTCCCTAAAGCAGTGACGCGTCATCAATTACATTATTAGATGAATCCATTTCCTGCAGCTGATTGAATATATGAATCATCCTCCAAATGATAATTTCCTCTGTGTACAGTGTTCTGATTTACCAATAATCACACCGCAGTAAATTGTGAAGGAAGATGAAACGCTTGGCTTTAAGCTAATGGAGAAAAGACCAAAATGACTGATTAACATCCTGTATCATTTTTGGCCTTTTATATATTAATTGATGGATGACTTAACAAAAAATTAAAGACTTTTGCCACGAACATATAAATATTTATTTATGACTTCATCTGGCGTGTGTTTGTGTGTCCAGGTTAAAGCCGTGCTTGATGAGATTCTGGAGAAGCTTCCGGAAGAGTTCAATATGACTGAGATGATGGGGAAGGTGGAGGAGAGAACGCCGTATATCGTCGTGGCAGTCCAGGAGTGTGAGCGCATGAACGTCCTCACGCAAGAGATCAAACGCTCTCTGAAGGAGCTCAGCCTGGGCCTGAAGGTTAGACACACTCACACACACACACACACCTGTAATACTCTGAAACCTTTTGTCTGCTGCTTTAGGGATCTCATCACCACAAATGCTGATCTGGTGGCTGAATGATTTTTATGGCATATTATTAAAATCTGATATGCAGTCAGTTATTGCTTTCTTCACCCAGCTGCTAAAATGACACGGCATCTTTCTGGTGCTTAGTAACAGTAGAAATTAAATCGCTAGGCGAGAGATCGTGTTGCTCTTTTCAGACCTATTTTAACTGCATTAAATCCCTGAACGATGTCAAGCTTTATGAGGAAAACACGACTAACAACCAGTGCAGGGTTCTGGCCTTGGCAGAATATGGGTTGATTTAACAGTTACTGAGATGATGTTCCTGTACAGAATAACCTTCTCTAATGATTGAAGTCCTTTACTAACAAGACAAAACACTCAAGTTATCGAAATTAGTCACATTACTTGACACATTGCATTGTGGGAAATATTATAATGATAAAAACTAAAGAATAAAAATGATGCATGGAAGAGACGGCAGTCTGACAGAGAGTTTTTTAAATGAGAGAATGAACACATTTTACATGCATCTTTGTTTTTGCTTCATCTTTAGTTGAATCATTGTACAGGCTTGCATCTGTTTATTCTTCTGTAAGTGATGAGCAGAATGCTGTTATCCACACACACACTAGAAGATGATCTCAGCAAGGCTTCGTTGTGATGATTTGTTTACCTGGAAATAATCAGTTAAATTGTTATTTAGGATTTCTTTTACATGCAGCTGCACCGGAACCTATATCAGGGTTAGTGTTCTCGAGCACCAGACACCGTTGTGCCATGAGCCGGAGCGCGTAAAGGGTTTTCTGTTAAACGGTGTCGTGTTAGCGGCCGCTAAGTTAATCACTAATGATCTTTGCAACGGAATTGAATCAAGTCAAGTCAAGTCAAGTCAAGTGTATTTATATAGCGCTTTTCACAATATAAATTGCATCAAAGCAGCTTCACAATATCAATCAAATAACATAATGTTTGTTTCTTAGTGAAAAAACATCCACGTTTGGTAGGGCTGATCAATGGTATTAATGCTTGGTTAATTAATTTGAATATCCCCAACTGAGCAAGCCAAAGGCAACAAATCAATCAAAGCTAACTTTATCTGGACAATAACTTTATACTAGATGTGCTGTAAAGCCTAACAATCTCTGTTACTCTAATCTCCTGTTATCACTGTAAAGCTGCTGTGAAACACTCTATATTATTAAAGCACTGTATAAAGGAGACTGCACTGTTTGACGTGTTCCTCTCACAGGGCGAGCTCACGATGACCAACGACATGGAGAACCTCCAGAACGCGGTGTACCTGGACCAGGTGCCAGACTCCTGGACCAAGCGAGCGTACCCGTCCATGTGTGGCCTGGCCATCTGGTTCATGGACCTGCTGACCCGCATCCGCGAGCTGGAGACCTGGACCTCGGACTTCAGTCTGCCGGCGGTGGTGTGGCTCGCCGGCTTCTTCAACCCGCAGTCCTTCCTCACGGCCATCATGCAGTCCATGGCCCGGCGCAACGAGTGGCCCCTTGACCGCATGAGCCTGCAGTGTGATGTAACCAAGAAGACCCGGGAGGAGTTCAGCTCGCCGCCCAGAGAGGGAGCCTACATCCACGGGCTCTTCATGGAGGGTGCGCGCTGGGAACCACAGGTACTGGATCAGGGTTACCCTCACTGCCTCTGATCAGGGTTACCCTCACTGCCTCTGATCAGGGTTACCCTCACTGCCTCTGATCAGGGTTACCCTCACTGCCTCTGATCAAGGTTACCCTCACTGCCTCACTGCCTCTGATCAGGGTTACCCTCACTGCCTCTGATCAGGGTTACCCTCACTCCCTCACTGGCTCTGAATAGGGTTACCCTCACTGCCTCACTGCCTCTGATCAGGGTTACCCTCACTGCCTCACTGGCTCTGAAATGGGTTACCCTCACTGGATCTGATCAGGGTTACCCTCACTGCCTCTGATCAGGGTTACCCTCACTGGCTCTGATCAGGGTTACCCTCACTGCCTCTGATCAGGGTTACCCTCACTGCCTCTGATCAGGGTTACCCTCACTGCCTCACTGGCTCTGATCTGGGTTACCCTCACTGGATCTGATCAGGGTTACCCTCACTGCCTATGATCAGGGTTACCCTCACTGGCTCTGATCAGGGTTACCCTCACTGCCTCTGATAAGGGTTACCCTCACTGCCTCACTGCCTCTGATCAGGGTTACCCTCACTGCCTCTGATCAGGGTTACCCTCACTGCCTCTGATCAGGGTTACCCTCACTGCCTCTGATCAAGGTTACCCTCACTGCCTCTGATCAGGGTTACCCTCACTGCCTCTGATCAGGGTGATCAGGGTTACCCTCACTGCCTCTGATCAGGGTTACCCTCACTGCCTCTGATCAAGGTTACCCTCACTGCCTCTGATCAGGGTTACCCTCACTGCCTCACTGGCTCTGATCAGGGTTACCCTCACTGCCTCTGATCAGGGTTACCCTCACTGCCTCTGATCAGGGTTACCCTCACTGCCTCTGATCAGGGTTACCCTCACTGCCTCACTGGCTCTGATCAGGGTTACCCTCACTGCCTCTGATCAGGGTTACCCTCACTGCCTCTGATCAGGGTTACCCTCACTGCCTCTGATCAGGGTTACCCTCACTACCTCTGATCAAGGTTACCCTCACTGCCTCTGATCAGGGTTACCCTCACTGCCTCTGATCAGGGTTACCCTCACTGCCTCTGATCAAGGTTACCCTCACTGCCTCACTGCCTCTGATCAGGGTTACCCTCACTGCCTCTGATCAGGGTTACCCTCACTACCTCTGATCAAGGTTACCCTCACTGCCTCTGATCAGGGTTACCCTCACTGCCTCTGATCAGGGTTACCCTCACTGCCTCTGATCATGGTTACCCTCACTGCCTCACTGCCTCTGATCAGGGTTACCCTCACTGCCTCTGATCAAGGTTACCCTCACTGCCTCACTGCCTCTGATCAGGGTTACAACTCACTGCCTCTGATCAGGGTTACCCTCACTGCCTCACTGGCTCTGATGCAAAATTAAAATGTATTACAGAAACAATTAGATATGTTTAACATGTTCAAGCATAACGCATATGAGAAGATAGTAAACTTAAGCACTTATGAGTATATTAATGCATTTCTGAGATTTAATGGCTTAAATTCACATCGACTACATGCTCTGAAAAATGAAGAATGAGTTTGAAGAATGAGGCACAGCAGTTGCTCTCATGAGGACGAACGTTCAGCTCGCTTAATTCTTTAAGCACCCTTGATGTGCGTCACCATGTGCATCACCTGCGCCCAGCGAGCCAGCATGGCTTTAATGAGCGCCGCTTATGTTAATGAGTGCTGTTCCGTTATTCACCTGTTGATTTGGTGAAAGGAGTTGTGATGGTTTCTGAGACCTGTCTCTACAGTTTAACACACACACACGCACACGGACCCGCGCAGATGAGTGTTTGCACCATTAGCGCTCTAATGAATGTAACGACATGCAGCTTTCTGGGAATCTCTCTAAAAGCCTGTTTTAATTTCGCATGGATTAGGGTTAGTGAATTTTAATCACTGTTTTACATCTTCCACATCTTCCATGCACTCTAACAGAGCTTCAGTGTGTGTGTCCAGCACTCGTGATGAGGATGAAGCCTCATGTTTATGAGGACGTCACACACACAATCACTCCTGTCCTATAGTTGTGTCCCAAGCCCAGGTGTTCTCCAGACCATCCTATCAGGACTGTTTACTCAGACGCGTACAACTATCCTTGTTTAAAAGCAACTTTCACTGCGGCCACGAGACAATTAGTGTTCATGTCAGGAGGAATCGCAATGTCGACAATATTTGCATTTGTCTCTAATACGCTGCGATCTTCGGTCAGATTTAATGAACCGATTTAAACAGTGAAGTTCTCCGTTCAGAGACTCTGACTAACCCTGGCCACTGCTGTACTGTGCTGTACTGTACTGTGCTGTACTCTACTGTACTGTACTGTGCTCTACTGTGCTGTACTCTACTCTACTGTGCTGTACTCTACTGTGCTGTACTCTACTGTGCTGTACTGTACTCTACTGTACTGTACTCTACTGTGCTGTACTGTACTCTACTGTGCTGTACTGTACTCTACTGTACTGTGCTCTACTGTGCTGTACTGTACTCTACTGTGCTGTACTGTGCTGTGCTGTCCTCTACTGTACTGTGCTCTACTGTGCTGTACTGTACTCTACTGTGCTCTACTGTGCTGTGCTGTGCTCTACTGTACTGTGCTGTGCTGTGCTCTACTGTACTGTGCTGTGCTCTACTGTGCTGTACTGTGCTGTACTGTGCTGTGCTGTACTCTACTGTACTGTGCTGTGCTCTACTGTGCTGTACTGTACTCTACTGTGCTGTACTCTACTGTGCTGTACTGTACTCTACTGTACTGTGCTCTACTGTGCTGTACTGTACTCTACTGTGCTGTGCTCTACTGTGCTGTGCTGTCCTCTACTGTGCTGTACTGTGCTGTACTGTACTCTACTGTGCTGTGCTGTACTGTGCTGTGCTGTACTGTGCTCTACTGTGCTGTGCTTTACTCTACTGTACTGTGCTGTGCTCTACTGTGCTGTACTGTGCTGTGCTGTACTCTACTGTGCTGTGCTGTGCTCTACTGTGCTGTGCTTTACTCTACTGTACTGTACTGTACTCTACTGTACTGTGCTCTACTGTGCTGTACTGTGCTGTACTGTACTCTACTGTGCTGTGCTGTACTGTACTGTACTCTACTGTACTGTGCTGTACTGTGCTGTACTGTACTCTACTGTGCTGTACTGTACTGTACTCTACTGTACTGTGCTGTACTGTACTGTGCTGTACTCTACTGTACTGTACTGTGCTCTACTGTGCTGTACTCTACTGTGCTGTACTGTACTGTGCTGTACTGTACTCTACTGTACTGTGCTCTACTGTGCTGTACTGTGCTGTGCTGTGCTCTACTGTGCTGTGCTTTACTCTACTGTGCTGTACTGTACTCTAGTGTACTGTGCTGTACTGTGCTGTGCTGTACTCTACTGTGCTGTACTGTGCTGTACTGTACTCTACTGTACTCTACTGTACTGTGCTCTACTGTGCTGTACTGTGCTGTGCTGTACTGTGCTGTACTCTACTGTACTGTGCTGTACTGTGCTGTGCTCTACTGTGCTGTACTCTACTGTACTGTGCTGTACTGTACTGTGCTCTACTGTGCTGTACTCTACTGTACTGTGCTGTACTGTACTGTGCTGTACTCTACTGTGCTGTACTGTACTCTACTGTACTGTGCTGTACTGTACTCTGCTGTGCTGTACTCTACTGTACTGTGCTGTGCTGTGCTCTACTGTGCTGTGCTTTACTCTACTGTGCTGTACTGTACTCTACTGTACTGTGCTCTACTGTGCTGTACTGTACTGTGCTGTACTGTACTCTACTGTACTGTGCTCTACTGTACTGTACTCTACTGTACTGTGCTCTACTGTGTTGTACTGTACTCTACTGTGCTGTACTGTGCTGTACTGTACTCTACTGTGCTGTGCTGTACTCTACTGTACTGTGCTGCGCTGTACTGTGCTGTGCTTTACTCTACTGTACTGTGCTGTACTGTACTGTACTCTACTATACTGTGCCGTGCTGTACTGTACTGTGCTGTGCTCTACTGTACTGTACTCTACTGTGCTGTACTGTACTGTACTATACTGTGCTGTACTGTACTGTACTCTACTGTGCTCTGCTTTACTCTACTGTACTGTGCTGTACTGTACTCTACTGTGCTCTGCTTTACTCTACTGTGCTGCACTGTGCTGTACTGTACTCTACTATACTGTGCTGTACTGTACTGTACTCTACTATACTGTGCTGTACTGTACTCTACTGTACTGTGCTGCACTGTGCTGTGCTGTACTGTACTCTACTATACTGTGCTGTACTGTACTCTACTGTACTGTGCTGTACTATACTGTACTGTGCTGTACTGTACACAGCAGCACTCTGCCATTCTGAGGCCTACAGAAACTGAATCACATCTGTGTCATTAACAAACATGAAGCCGATCACTTTAAATCTGATTGGATGATCCACATTTGAAAGTATTATTTCACCAAGTTACCATATGACAATATTGTTTTCAGGAAATGTATCAGTTGGAAGTCGCTTTGCTTATTGTTTTATCATATAATCCTTAAATCTCCATGAACTCAACGTGGACATTTTTTAATGGAATTTTGCAGTGAAATATGAAACATTATACATGTTTTAATGTATGTTCCCTCGTAATCTTTTTATCAGACTCGGATATTCATCACAATAGGGTAGAAAAGTCAATCACAATTTCCATTTCATGCTGATTTTTAAATGATCTGTACTTCATGTAAATACAAATATTAATATAGTTTATGACATTATGACTTGACATTATTTAAATGCACATTAAGAAATTAATTAAATTGGTGATTTATCATATAGAGTTATTACTGAAATATTTGTAAATCTGCGTGCGTGTGTGTCGTGCAGGCTGGGATCATGGTGGACGCCCGTCTGAAGGAGCTGACGCCTGCGATGCCTGTGATCTTCATCAAGGCCATCCCGGTGGACAAGCAGGACCTGCGCAGCCTGTACCAGTGCCCCGTCTACAAGACCCGGCAGCGCGGGCCCACGTACGTGTGGACCTTTAACCTGAAGACCAAAGACAGCCCGTCCAAGTGGACCCTCGCCGGCGTCGCCCTGCTGCTGCAGATCTGACATGAGCACGGCCTTATATCAGGAATTCAGTATTTATATTATATAATATATGAGTTTTTATATCAGTAGTATTTAATGTTCATCATTTGTCGTGATGTTGTGACAATCCAATGCGATGTTTGCACAGACGTGCTGTGAAGTCCAATTAAAGCACTTTGGCCAAATTCCCATGTTTCATATCAGTTTTACTTTGCTAGATTTGCTTGCGTTCTGTTCCACAAGCCTGTGTTAGTGCTATCACACTGAGCGCTGCCGGAGAAGCGGTGTCAGCCACTGAGCGCTCCAGGGTCACTGATATCTGTTATTGAAGACACTTTGGAACAGGCCACGGGGAAACTGAAGATGCGCAGAAAGCAATAAATCTATCCAGAATCCAATTACTAAGAGTCTGTGCTTCTTCCTCACTCGTGCTCCAGTGTAGCTTATAAGACTTATACGATAGAGAAATAAATATCAACCATTTGTACAAACAGACACAAAATGTAAGGGGAACCTGCTTCTCCATCTGTGTTCACATCAGTTAAATATGATTAATGTGCGACTCGCTTATTGAAGCCGTAGTGGTCGAGTGCTTGCACGTTTTAACTAGAATTGCGTTTCTTGTAAGGCCTCAAAGAAAAGCGTGAGCTTTAAGGTTTCCGGCATCAGTGAAACGGATGCTTCATGAAGAGTTTTCTTCTACATGTGCAGAAAATAAGTGTGTGAACCTTTGGATTTACCTGGGTTTCTAAAACCAGTCATTAATTTGCCGTGATCTCCAGCAGAAGCTGCTGAAACGGCTCAGTGGTGCGTGTTCATGCACACATCCCCATCGCTCAGAGCCTCTGCCATCAGCAGCGTTTCCTCAAATAAAACACATTTACTGGTGGCCATTTTGAAGATGCTTTCATTGAAAGTACATTATAATCGCTGATCTCAAAGCTGAAGACCTGGGCCCGTATTCATAAAAAATCCTAAGGCAAAGAGTAGCTCCTAGTGACAAAATTATAAGAAAATTCTTAGAAATGTGGGCATTAAGTCTTAAAATTACATTAAAAAAAAAACCTAGTAAAGAAAAAAGTAATTCAGAAAGCATCTTAACATTTAAAAGAGGTCTTAAGGTCAAAATTGTTGGGAGTACGGACGAGGACTTTTAAGAGGCTTAAGAGTTTCTTTAGCAGAGGAGAAAATAGCAGAAAGACAAAGGGAGAAGAAATGTTTGGCAGACAATGGATTACAGTGAGTTAATAAGACAGGGTTCTCAGACAGCGCAGGAATGCCATAGCCAGAAATTAATCACTACATTAAGATATTTGGCAACTGGGAAAATGCAACAATGCAGCAGTGATGATTTAGTTGTGTCACAGCCGTCTGTTAGCAGTGATCACACAAACATTACAGCACTTTCAGAACCTCTTATTGTGTCGCAGTTCATTTAGTTTCCACTGGACATTCCCACCTTGCAGGCTCAAAAAGCTGCAGTTATGAATATAGCAGGCTTCCCTGGTGCGCACAAGCAGGGAATGAAGCGGTAATAATGTGCGCTATAAGCTCCCACGTCCGCTTCTCGCCCCGTGCTGTGACACCCGGCCCGAACTTTCCTTTAATGATGGCCTGGTGTTCATCCACTAACTGGGCTAACAGTAAACACGGTTCCTCTGTCCAGTTGGGCTTTCTCGTCCTTCTTGTTTTTGATTCCATGTTTGCTACATTAAAACCAACATTCAAACCACCACTTAAATAGACAGCAATCAGTGTAATTGGAAAGAATGGAACCATTTTTATCAGCCTAAGCCAATCAAATACCTTGTAGGAAATTAACAGCATGGTAAAAAAAAAAGAAAAAAGGATTTAGATACATATATATATATATATATAATGTGTGAGTGTGTGTGTGTGTGAGTGTGAGTGTGAGTGAGTGTGTGTGAGAGAGAGAGTGTGAGTGTGAGTGAGTGTGTGTGTGAGTGTGAGTGAGTGTGTGTGTGTGTGTGTGTGTGTGTGTGTGTGAGAGAGAGTGTGAGTGTGAGTAGACCATATACTTAAGATTGTTTTTTTTTTCCTTCTTGGACAAACAGCCAATCACAGTCTTCAAAAGATTGTGTCATATACAGCAACGGGGTCAGCCCCGCCTCCTCACTGAGATGAGAGTTGTTGTGTTTTCCTTGCTCAGAGTTGCTCTCAGATCGGTCCTGAATCGCTCTTAAGCTAAGACTCCTACGTAGAAGTTTTTAAGCTAAATTAGGAGTTTTCTGAGAGGATTCTTAGAATCTTTAAGAATACGGGCCCAGGTCCGGTTGAACATGTGGACGTCCTGAAGCTGCAAGGGTTCCAGAGAAGCTCTGCGGAGTCCGTCCAGGAGTTCTGCGGGATCAGCCCAACTCAACCAGCTGTTAATGGGTCACACACTTGAGTTGAGAGCGTTCACACGCTGTCCGGCGTAAAGCCACATTTGTCGTCGCTCTTTAAACGGTCTGAAGGCTTAGACTGAGCTGAGGATCAGCTCTGGAATCTTCTCTGGTGCATTTCAAACGCAGTAGAAGAACATGCTTTTTTGCTCAGATTGCTTTAGTATTGATTGTGGATATCAGAGGAGGAGAGAAGAATGTCAGAGTTTTGTTGGCAGCCGTCCATGATTAAACGAACGGTAAATTGGTGAAAACGATTGATGAAGTTGGTCAGGAGTCAGCTCATCACCCGCCAGAACCGCTGCCAAGCAGTGCTAACACTCAAGCCTGATCTCACACACACCTTTACAGAACCGGACACTAAAAGTTTCACAAAACGTTTGCACTATGTTTATTTATTTATGATTCGTTTATTTAGCAGGGACATTGCTACAATTTCCAGCGGCCGATGCTCCACATATAGGCGTCCAGCCAAAGGCTACAGGCCCTGCTAGGCTTTTTTTAACAACAATAAAACAATAACCACAACAAATATATATATATATACATAATCAAATATTTTTATACAAAATAATTAAATAATATTAATAATTAACAATAATAGAGAAAAGTGAGACCGTAGACCATCAGTGCTCACAAACCTGCTTTTATTTGAACCACTTTTTTTTTCTTTGATAACGCAAACCGAGATGAACGTCAGTCGGGCTGTTGCAAAGAGGAAACTGTCGTAATCGAAAATAAATATGTTAAGTCATATTAGAGCTTTGTGTGTCGAAGATGAAGACATTTTGTGACGCACTGTAGAATAAACACGAGCTTTCAGAGCGGGACGGTCAGTGGAACCAGTGTTCTGAAAGAAAGACATCACATGATGTCATTTGTGGCGGAACTAGACCTTTAAAACTGTAATTTTGTGTTGATAGAAGAAAGTAATGTGTATTTCTTTTCAAATACGAAGGAAGTTGCGGCGTAAGAGAGAGGAGAGCTCGTGTTTCCCCAGTGGCTCATAACCGTACAGTAGAAGACCTTCAGTAAAGCATGTGGATCCGGAACGCGCAAACGCGCACACGCACGCACACGCGCACACGCACACGCACGCACACACGCACACACACGTTAAAGCTCTCGGTTCCTGCTCAGAATCTAAAGGAGGTTCTCGTGTTCCGGGAGCGCTGTTGCTAGGCTACAGGTCAGTCTGGAGGAATGACTTACTCGAGAGCCTCGATGGCGCAGTACATGTAATATTAAAGCAGGCTGTAGGCTAATTTCCAGAGGATCGTGGCGTTTCTTCACCTTGGCTTTCTGAAATGTGCTAATTTGAGACAAGAGCCAAATGTAAACTTAATGGAAGCGCTTGGAGCCTCTTCTTTTTTCTTTAAAAGCTTTAGAAATGCACCATTGCCTATATTATTCAGAAGTGCTGTGTGGAATATGAAGATGTATGTGATGTGTTCAAGCCTTGTGAGAGTCCTTAAGAGAATGATGGAGCGTCAGTGTGTTCAGTGTATTACAGCGCATCTGAAGCCTAAACTGGCAGTTTCTCATACAAAAATGGCTTTTTCAGAAGCAAGTGGTTAAAACACATCTCTGGTTTTTGCACTCTGCGTTCTGACGGACAGATGCTAAATAATTGAGGAATAATGCTGCAGATTCACACGCCTTATACCTTGACACTGAGCAAGACATGCTCTCAGAAGCAGGACCTGCAGGGCTTTTCATTATTTCATGTGAGCGATGTTTTAGTCGACGGCCATTTGCACATAGAGGAAGCTTTAGTGTCTGGTTTTACTGCCAGTCTGCGACACAGACTCCATTTAAGTGTCATATTTTCATCTACATGCTGATGGGAAGAAGAGAGGCACGAGGGTCAGATGCGAGTCCGTCTCACCCATAAAGCTTTCGCAAATAAAGAAATGCAAATGCAAAAGGCTTTGTTTGTGTGTGAGAATTGCATTTTCACCCCTGAAGTTCCGTGAATTTAAAGGAGGTTTCTATCAGCGGGTGTTAATTCACATGTCCAAAAAAATGATAAAATAACCCAATATATATCACCTAGTCGCTGAAGCATATTTGGTTGGTTCGTTTTCAGATACACGGCTTCTCTGTCTCTGCTGGAACACGGGGCGATTTCTAAATGTAAGTAATTGCATTTCTTTTTCTCTCAGACTATTTTACACAAGTGTTCCCGGAGTTAACTGTAACATGATTTGTAAATAGGCTATACCAAAAACCCTTTAAAAGTGAATAACTGCTTTCCTGAAACTTTGAGGCAAGGTTGTCACGTAGCAATGGCCTGAAGAAGCGCTGGTGAAATATATGGTGAAATGGAGAATTCACCGGAGAGGAGAGTTTGCCTAACCTGTGACTGTATTTACTCCTTGAACACAACAGGAGGAATCCTGAATATGTGTCGGCCACTCTTTCCCAGGCAATAGCAATGCAAGTATTCCAGCACCAACTCCATGTGACTTGTGCACTGTGCATCATGTTTGTTTATTACTAGTTCGATTCATTCTTTGAGGGGAAAATTATTCAAAATAACATTTTGTTCATAAACCAGACATCGTTACTTCTCTCATGAACTCAAATGAACATGTTCTTCAACAAAGCCATCACACGAAGCAATCAGTTTGGAATATTGTGCAAGAATCGGCTTTGATGAGACGTTTATGATGCTTGTTTGTTGTTAGTCATTTTTTCTTTCGGCAATCCATGTTTCCACTGTTAATCTTCTGACAGCACAGAATCTCGGCTCAAAACACAGGTGACGACAGGTAAAACAAGTGATAGAAGCATTGCTGACGACATGTAAATTATAACACGATCATCAAACATTAATCAGCATATAAACGTATGCTAACGTTACTGAATGACATGTTGAACCCATGAAGAGAACGACAGCTCTGTGTTTATGGACTCGAGCTGCTCCATCTGTGTTGATGATCATCTTTCTGAATCTCATCCGGTGGTTCCTTTGATAAAAACATGATTTTTGTTCAAAATGTTGCTTTTTTATGAAACTTACCCCAGCAAAAAAAAAAAAGAATGCATCTTTGTGTGTTTCTCTATTCATCTGAATTTAGCCACTCAGATTTCATGGACTACTAGATTGGAGCTCTTTAATATTTCAGCGTTTTTTTGAGGCACATGAACCTTTTTCACATATATGTTAATGTTTAGAAAAATAAGGACGGTTTATTCGAAGCTACTACAACAAGCATAATATACTCATTTGTCTTGTGAGTCACTGCAATACAGTCTACAGCCAGAAATCAACATATTTTTCAGCAACATTCGCCCGATTCTCATTCTACAAACACATTTGAACAGACACACATACAGTATCATATTACTTTAAATGGTCCAACACTGGGTTAGTGGGTTCTCTATAGTTCTGAAGAAGTCTTGAATTTCTAAAAATCAAACTACAATAATACAAATGTCAACCAGAACAAACTCGTCCAGTTACTGGTGCTAAAAGAGCTTATTTACAATCATCTTCGCAAAATAATGAATGGCCATTTATTGAAGAACAAACTGATATATGCTAGCCATCACCCACAGAGCGAATGAACAAAACCAAACTCAACTTTTACTTGATTGTGCTTTTTAACCCACAAAACCACTTCGTTGTTGAAATGGAACGTTTTCGTAGAGGCACCAAAAGAAGTGCGCGAACATCATAAGAACTTCTAAACTATTGACTAGGACCGGAAGTACAAACAGTATTTGTATGTATATATATATATATATATATATATATATATATATATATAGTGTGTATTTATATATACATTTATACACTTCTGTTCCATGTCCATACCTTTCATCATACGTTCTTTCTTCTGATGCAGTCTCGAATCCCCATGCAAAGCCCTTACGAATGCAGAAGTCCTTCCTCGTCAGTGATTAACAAACACATATAACTGAATGGGAATGCACACAGAAGGGTGTGGATCTAGAGTAGCTGGTGCTGGGTCCGTTCCTGCAGAGCCGGATCTGACGCGAGTGTACGTTACTGTCGGCCGCGAGCGGTTAAACAGTTACTTCGGTCTTGCTCCCGGTGCGGTAGTGGTGGTGGTGCTGCGGGACGTAGTGGAGCTGCTCCACCGTCTGCGTGCGGCGCGAGGCGAAGGCCTGTCTCTTGGAGGCCGTCTGGTTCATGGTGGAAGTGTTCTGTGGCGTGTTGTTCGAGGCACTGGGATGGGAGTGCATTTTGGTCATCTTATATCGGTCCAGGAGGGGCGTGGTGGGCATGAACACATCCGTGTGCGATATGGCTCTGGACATTGACTTGTCGTTGTGGAACCCAGAGCGCTTGATGGACATCATCTTGTCGGGAGAGATGAGTGGATCCTGCGAGTAGAGGCGGTCCTGGGAATGCAGGCGTTCCTGAGAGTGGAGCCGGTCCTGCGCGTGGATGCGCTCCTGCGAGTAGTGGCGTTCCTGTGAGATGAGCCGCTCGTGGGAGCGCAGGCGCTCGGCCGACAGCAGCTGCTCGTCGGAGAGGATCCGCCCGCCGTACGGGGAGATGGCGTAGGGGGACGTGGGGAAGTCGAGCTCCTGGCTGCGTTCGGGGGACAGCACTCGGTCCTGGGACATGGCCCTCTGGACCCGGCGGGGGCGCTGGCGGGGCGCTGGCTGCGGCTGCTGGCTGCTCGGGGGATCCTGGTTCATCTTCATCATGTGCAGAGGAAGAGTTCCTCGGGCCGCCAGGTCTGGGAGATTCCTCTTCCTGGTGTAGTAGTCGTCAACGTCCTTATCCGCTGTGGGAAAGCACAAGCAGTGTAAGTGGCAGAGTATTCAAGTCAACCAGAAAACAAGGTAACTTGCCAATGCAGGTTCCTGAGGCCTCGTTTATAAAACGTAATAACGATTGGATTTTAATCACTTGCATTTTTTCCTGAAAACGGCGAAAAACGTAAAATACAAAAATTTTGTCATACAGTAAAGAGTAATACATCATTTGAAACTGTACAGGCCTATTCCCACCGCACAGACAAATGCCAACAAACAAGTTGGCCGTTGGATTTAGAATTTTATAAAAAATAGCTGTGATGTTCACACTGCCCCAACAGACACGACAATCTCGAGCACCCACGGAAAATACGAGATATTTTCCAACAAATAAAAATAAAAGATTGCAGCTTTCAGACACGACTTTCTTCTCGTCGCTCTATGACAACTGTAAAGGCTCTAAATACAAAATGGTTCTACCCTTTATAGTTGATTTGAGGTGGTTTCTATGGCGTTAAATGATAAGAGCGCACTATTGTAACCCGAGAGTGCATCCATGTAACTATGTCTCCGCTCTTTCAATCCAGCACAAAGCTACTGGACGCACGCCTTCAAATACGGCTCTGCTCTCGCCCAGATCTTACGCGTGCGTGCTCAAACTTTGTTCAGTATGCTCTCACAAGAATCTCCTTGCTCTTTCTCTAGAATTGTCTTCTGGTTTGTCCAGAAACCTGCCATTTTCACTACAAGGATAATTTACTAAGCACGCTCAGCGCCTACTTTGCAAGGGACTTGCCTCATTGTCATCCGTGAACCCGGTTCATTTTAAGGAAACGAACAGGGTGCACTTTCTGCTGTCTCAGTCTCTGTGAACTTCTTTCTGAAACGCGTCACAAAAATGAACCTCAGCGAATACTTGCCACACAGACATGAGAGATAAGTCTTTAGAAAGATTGAAGTGTAGTACTTTTAAATGGTGTGAGTCAAATCGAAAACAAATATTCTCTTTTTATGTAATTTGTATGAAACCAACAAGACAATCTTTCCCTTCTGAGCTCATTATTTTTAATGTGGCCACACCCACACACAGCACAAGATATCGATACGGTAATCGTCCTCGGGGCACGCACACCTGTGAACGCCTCCATGCCCTCGATACACATCTAACTTCAGATCCATCTGCTGTTTATCGAGTTTGGAAGAAGCCTTGAATTTACCTCAGAAGGAGAATTGACGATTGACAATTCAAATGGTCTAATTGTCGACTTTCTTTTGTCTAAAGGATTGATGGTGCATCACAGCTGGAGAGATTCAGGACACACTCGTCCGGGACGGTCCCCTACTGTAATGATTGGATCTGGAAATAATGAAATTATCCTCTCCTCGAGGTGTAATGAATACAATCTGGGGAGGCTGATGTCCTTGAGATATCAGTTACACTTGATAGATTTCTCCACACATTAAGATCCCAGTCATATCGAAGTGAATGCAATAAAGGAGTGTATCAAACAAAATTACAGCCACAAATCTTCCTTTAAGTGAGAATTAATCGAATAACTGTGATGAGTGGTTTGAGAAAAATAAAAAAAGTGCACAATAATTCACAGCCCGAGGAAGTGGCAGTCATATTTGTGGGACATTTGAAACAGCGTCTCTTGAGTGGATGAGATTGAGTTTGTTAGGAGATAAAAGAGCTCAATAGCACCATTTATCTCACACTCGCCGAAAGGACCAACACTGTGTTATTGGGGGGAATTAATGGCACATAATCGGTTTATGGTGATTACAGATTCAATTAATCTTTCTTCATAAAGGAGTCTCCTTTTGAAGGTTTATGGATATTAGCAAAACAAACATTTGAAGAGGAGGAGGAGGAAGATACTTGGGATGCTATTAACAGAAACACTGCATCCAACATGATCTGTCAGAGCAAAAGTCCACGGAAGCGCTGAAAGAAACCTCTAAGCCTTTCGGCTTCAGCCTCCAAGAAATAGCCTGCTTCAGAGGCTTACCGAGACTCGCCGCAGAAGGAGGCTCTGCTGCCATGAATAGTTTAGTGAATGATTGCATCTTTTCGCTGGTAGAAGCACGGCGGACGCGGAAGAACTGCAGATGAGGAGGCCTGTCAGTTTCCCAGGGTTCAGGGCCCGGAGAGATCTGGAGCGTTCTTTATGCAATTACACAAGCCTAAGGGGAATTTACTCTTCACTTAGGGAATATAATGAGCTGAGACCTTATTACACAGCAAAAGAACCTGCCACTAGCTGAATCAATACGATAGGGCTGAGGCCACGAGAAAGCTTTACTCAGAGATATCAGATTCAGATGGAGTCCGTGCGAGCGGATAATGGCCGCCTGTTGAGGAGGATCTGGATGGGATGAAACGAAGATCTCCACGACTCCCTGCATGACATACTGTTACGTTTGCCTATAGTGGTTTTACTCGGCTTATAGAAGCTGCAGTAAATATACAGTGTGTTTACAAAGATACATTTCGACAGGAATCAACCATGAATCATGCTAGAAAGTTGATTACTGATGGTCTCACGCAGCGGACGGAGAATACGATGCGCTGATTCTGGGATCTGAAGGAGCTCGTTCTCCAATCAACCGTCAATTGTGCATTGATATAATGTTGAATCTCCCATACTAACAGACCATCAGTAGCTCTCTGGATTTACACTTTCTGAAGAATCTTGAAAAATCCACAGAAATACAGTACCTGAATGAACCATGTTTTCAGGAATTTTTGATCTAGGTTAATGTAAATTTATAAATAAATCTACTTTTATCACTGTTAATTAACATTGACCTAAATGGATGAATGCTGTAAAAGTGCTATTCATGGTTGCATTAACGATTGTCAACAAACTGAACGTTACTACAGTAAGTGTTACAACAAATTTAATTATAATTAAATTGAAAATTATTTGATACTCTATATCTCACATTTGAGACTGTTTTCTCACAACTGTAATTGTGATCTTATTCATAATATCCATACAAATGGAAACTTATTGTATTAACAAAACTGAATAAAATAAAACATGTCAAATAAATTACATTGTGAAAAGTAAATTGTAACAATTTCCTTGTAATTTTGACTTTATTTCTCACAATTGAGACTTTATTTCTATATGTAACTGATGTTAACAAACTGAACCTTGACTGAAGATGTAATGAAATAAACAGCAGTATTTAAGGGCTGGACTGACGCGGGTCTCGAGGTTTTAGACCCCTAAAGAAAGATCATTATCAGAGCTGAGGACATTAGACTGGCACATACTTAGTTTCTTGAGCGAGGAGTATTTGTTGAGGTCAGCTTTCACGGCAGATTCGTATGAAGGGGGGAGATGAGAGAGACTCTGGAAGGAGCGAGAGAAGGACAGATCGTATGGCTCGGTCTGTGAGGTGAGGATGCTGTTCATCCGGGTGCTTTCTGCGGGCAAGAAAAAACACACCATCGCATCTTTAACTGGGCAGTCAAAATATCACATTCACAAACATCTCAGCACACACTTGACATGTTGAAGACATTACTGTGTGGAGGGATGATGGGAACTTCTGGCCTGGGATTTAGTGGTTATAATAGTCGCGGCGTCGCAGACCAATCGGCTGCGGGGACTGATGTGATCGGTGTGATGTGTGTGTGGCTCCTCGTGCCCGTCACGCCAGTCTGACTCTCAGGTCGAGGATCAGGCCCAGTTTATAAATAGAGTCGTGACCAGTGCAGCAGAATGAGACGCAACAACATTACACAGACGGACGGAGGACGAGCAACGCGTACACAACTGCAGTTACACTCGCTCAGGTCATGCATTGGGGTTCAGCGGTGGGTGGTGTGTGAAGTGGAAAACATTCATCTTCATTGGAGGGAGGAGGAGGAGAAGGAAAGAGAGAGAATCAATGATGTTGCGAAGATAACTTACCGTGCCTCAGAGATCTGTGAGCTGGTCAATTCAAGGGAAAAAGAACGCAGTTCAATAAGAGCAAATGAAATAGAGTCGGGATGCTTTGTTTTTTGGCGCTCTTGTAATGATGAGGCATTGTGAAATGGCATTTGGGCTTTCTGTGGGAGTGAGTATTTGCAGCAGCCGCAGAGAACGACGTCCAGCGAGAGGATTTCACAGGAATGACGTGATGTTAGAGACTAAAGGGTGTGTTTGACCGTCTCTTCATTCACTGCACACATACAACACACGTCCTCCAAACGCCCTAGCATTCAAAGTGCGCTTTTGGACAATATCAGCATAAACCATCATTCATTTCCTAATGTAAAGGGATTCTAGATCTATAATTTGATTGATTCATATTAATTGATATGATTGATTGATTGATTGATTGTCCGCAGGATTTTCTATGTTATGAATTTCTTGTTTTACAAAGTATATTGTCATAATTGAGGTTGTCCTTTATCAATGCAAACTTATCAAAAAATGATAAGGATTCATATATTGTCCAAAATCCCACCCTGTTACAGTATGTATGTTTTGGAGGACACAGAACCTGATTTCAGTAAGTGCAACATGTTCCTGGAGCAACACTCCACACAATCAGATTTGAGGGACAATTTTACAGTTTATGTAAGTTTAGTCTCACAATCAGTGTTATTCACACATCATTTCCCTCTATTTTATGGATAAGTTATGGATAGGGTTATGTTTTCAGACAGGAATGTTGTTCCAGGATTAACAAAATATGTTTAACCCAGAAACGCGTCTAACTCTGCAAAATTAGGACGTGCCACTGTATATTCAGAAAGACTATATTATACCATATACAATACCGTTCAAGAGATGTTTTAATGTGTAATGATTTTATAATGTTAAAGTCTCTTCTCGTCAAGGCTGCATTTATTTGTTAGAAAACTGTACAGTAAAAACAGTGAAATATTATTAGAATGTAAATCAGCTGTTTTCTATGTGAATATCTAGTAAAGTGTAATTTATTCCTGTGATCAAAGCTGTATTTTCAGCATCATTACTCCAGTCTTCAGTGTCACATGATCCTTCAGAAATCACTCTAATATGATGATTTGATGCTCAAGAAACATTTATCATTATTAGTAATTTTGCTGCTTTATATTTTTGCAGAAACCGTCAGACATTTTATTTTTCAAGATTCTTTGATTAATAAGAACAGGATTTATTTTAAATAGACTCAATTGCGACATTATAAGTGCCTTTACTGTCAATTTAATGCATCCTCGATCAATAAAAGTATTGATTTATTTAAAAAAAAATAAGACTTTTGAACGGCAGTGTGTAAACTAAATGTAGTGATGCTATATAATGTGTGTGTTATTTTATTAAAATACTATTTTTAGCATGTGTTACAAGACAAAATGCAAATAGTATATAAGCTGTTAAAGATTTGGACTGCAGGCCGAGATGACCCGCCATGCAACACCAGTCGTAGTAACCACAGCAGCACAGGACCTCCATGCAGTGAACCCGCTGCTCTGTGTGAAGGCAGTGCAGGCTTCGGCATAAGCACAGATCCACTGGGAGCCTTTGAAGCGCGTTGGGTGGGAAAGCGACTCCACCAACCCCAGTCCGACTCGAGTGCTTCACCAACGGCAGTGATTTAATCAGTGCTAACGAGCCGTTTCTGCTCGCCAGTCAGAGGCTTTCGTTACAGCTGGGAGATTTCACCACCAGCCCGAGCGCCACCTCATTCACAACATTAACTCAAGGTTCTCTGGGGGGTTTCTTAAAGGTGGTGATGATCATAATGATGAAGATGGCCAATGCCATTGAGCTGTTCATAGAGCCAGCTGATCTTGTAGGCATGCAAACACAAGCACTCGACAACAAGATTATTCTTTGAGATGGTTCCTTACCATTTTTCGGTGTTCGCGTTGGGCTACCGAGACCGAGATGATTGTAATTATGTTGATGGACTCCTGCAGAAAAAGCAATGATAAGTCTGATTTGGTTGCAAAATAAAGGTAAGCATGATCGACTATAATCCAGAGCGTGTGTGGAAAATGGCCTTTAGCAAAAAAAGGGAAGCACATTAATAAGCAACACACACTACATGGCAGAGAGTATGCAGACTTCCAATTTGTGCTTGATTCATATATTTAATTACAACATTAAATAGGGAGCAGATCCTCATTGCAGATATGAGCACTTCTGCACTCTTTAGTCGAGTTCAACTGAAATACAGAAGCATGTTTGAGTTCATGCAGCTGTTAGTAATGTGAGTGTGTGTGTGTGTGTGTGTGTGTGTGTGTGTGTGTGTGTGTGTGTGTGTTCATCACGGTCCGCATGCGTTTGGCCATGTAATGAACATAACGCAAATGACAAAAGAAGCATCAGCAACAAACAATGCGAGTACAATCATATTTATAATTAAAATATAAAAATGCTTATTGTTATTTAAAACTCATTTACACAATATTTGCTCAAAAATGTTGTCAGATGCATTGCTCTATCACTCATCCACAGCTGCAGAGAAGCAGAACGTCACGGTTATGTATGTAACTCCCCTTCCCTGAAGGGGGGAACGGAGACGTTACGTCAGAACGACTGACGAATGTGGTCTCGCTCGAGAGCCCAATCACCTTCGAGTGGTACAAAACGAGCCAATGGTACTCAAAGTACCTTGGTCTGCGGAGTCTGTATCGTGAGCTCCGCCCCGTGTGTGGGTATATAAGGAGCAGTGCGTGCATTCTCGCATTCAAGTTCTTCACTGAGGAGCCGAGAGGTGTGTCCCGGCCGTTCAGCGGTACAGCGGTTGTGGCAAGGAGATGTACCGTCTCCGTGACATTCCCTTTCAGTCGTCACAATATATATGACATAAGAACGACTGACGAATGGGGTCCTATGCAAAACGCCAAAATGGCTGTCTTCCAGTGCGCTGCGCAAGCCACAGCTCCCTGTCGTGAGGCCCAGCATGAGCGAAGGGTTACCAAGGTACAATGGGTAACAAATTCCCATCAGGAAAATGCAAGCATGATGCCTACCTGTAGGGAGGACTTAAAATACTCACATGAACCGCCTAGGCGGAATACATATGGAAGATCTCTGAGGTAACCCAGCCAGAGGGTGGAATATATTTCAACCTCGGAGACGGCAAAAGTGCTCTTGCCAAGGGAAAGACACGTGCTACCAGAAGAGACTTACCGTACCGTGGAAATGCACATGTGGGATTGCCCAAGCAGGGGAATCGCAACACATGGAGGCACCTAGTCCGACACGAGGGCTGGCCAACTGGACCAATAGGGCGCAACCATGAGGACCTGCTCCTCGTCCTCCCTGATCTAGCACAACGTCTGTGCGAGAAGGATCACTGGGGGAAATGCATACTTGCGACTGCCCCGCCGCCAGCTGTGCCCCAGAGCATCTATGTCGAGGGTCGAGACGTGAGATCTCGACAGATGCACGATTTAGCTTGCCCGGGATGTGAATGGAAAGAAGCGACCTTAGATGCTTCTGACTCCATAAAAGGAGATGGTGGGCGAGTTGTGACATGTGGCGGCAGAGTAGACCACCTTGGCGGTTGATGTACGCTACGGTCGCAGTGTTGTCCGTCTGGACAAGTGCGTGCTTGCCCCTGAGCAGGGCCCGGAAGCGGCACAGAGCAAGACGTACTGCTAGCAACTCAAGGCAATTGACATGCAACTGAAGTTGGGGTTCTGTACAGGAGCCCGACTCATCATGTTCGTTGGACATGGCACATGGCACCCCAGCTCGTGGCAGAGGCATCTGTTGAGACAACAACATGCCTTGAAACTCATTCTAGGGGAACACCTGCCCATAGAAAGGAGAGGTTGGACCACGGGGTGAGGGTTCGACGGCAGGCCAGAGTGAGAGTGAGAAGTGAGAAGGCAGAGCGTTCTTAGAGCGTCACCCACTATCATCCGCGCCCTCTTGGGACCCGGAGGTAGAGTTTGTGTTAGTTCTTTCTTTGAATTGGCAGGCTTAAGCGTGGAGATGCGCACCTTCACACGGAGGAACGCATGTCTCCATGCTGCGGCCTGGGTAGTGGCTGCTGCTGGGGCCGAGCGGAACAGAGGAGGCCGCCGGGGCAGAATAGGTTTGATTGCCTCAGACTCCTTCTGGGCGTCCGAGAACTGCTGGGCAAAGTCCTCGACCGGACCGCCGAACAGCCCAGCCTGGGAGACCGGGGAGTTGAGGAACTGGGCGGAAGCGGCTTGACCCGCAACTCTGAAAGCCTTGGCCATGAGTGTGGACCAGAAATTACAGGCTTTGGCGCTCTGAGGACACAGTTGCATTGCAACAGAGCGCTCCACTGGGGGAACAAGGCGAGGGCAGTGAAGGCAGAGGTAGCCCCAGAACGCTTACGGGCAGTCAGAGGTGCCCTCATGTACTTCCGGGAAGAGCGGAACTGGACGCGGGCGGGCGGTCGGAACCAGTGCAGCTCTTTTAGAGATATTTACTCTTTCAGCAGTTCTGAAGCACACAGCGGAGAGCTCGCGATACAGACTCCGCAGACCAAGGTACTTTGCGTACCACTCGAAGGGGATTGGGCTCTCGGGCGAGACCACATTCCTCAGTCATTCTGACGTAACGTAGAACGTGACTGACTGAAAGGGAACGTGTCATTTACTGAAATGATGGATGTGCTGCCTGTGACGATGAGCTTCAGTTCACACGGTCACAGAGTTCATCATCATCATCTTCATCACCATCATCATCTTCATGGGCCACGAAAAGTGTTGAGGCTGCTTCACCAGATGACATTGTGTGTGTATGAGTGCTCTTGTTTTTGTGTTTTGTGAGGACACAAATGTGTATAATAACATGGGTATTACACTGGTATTACAACTTGAACGTGCTTTATGAGGACATTTCCTGAGTCCTCATATTTCAAATGGCTTTAAAAACATACTAAGCAGTGTTTTATTAAAAATGTAAAAATACAGAATGTCTCCTGTGATGGGTAGGTTTAGGGATAGGGAGTAAGGGGATAGAATATACAGTTTGTCCAGTATAAAAAACATTACGCCTATGGAATGTCCTCACAAATCTCAAAAACACAGCTGTGTGTGTGTGTGTGTGTGTGTGTGTGTGTGTGTGTGTGTGTGTGTGTGTGTGTGTGTGTGTGTGTGTGTGTGTGTTTGTGAGTGTGTGTGTGTGTGTGTGTGTGAGTGTGTGTGAGTGTGTGTGAGTGTGTGTGTGTGTGTGTGTGTGTGTGTGTGTGTGTGTGTGTGTGTGTGTGTGTGTGTGTGAGTGTGTGTGTGTGTGAGAGTGTGTGTGTGTGTGTGTGTGTGTGTGTGTGTGTGTGTGTGTGGTCCACTGCAGACCTGAGCAGTGATGGACAGTGAGCTGGTAGAGATGTGCTTGTGAAACGGCCTGATAAATGGATTAAAACTAGAGGGAGCGCAGCGTCGAGCTCATCTGGATATCTGCTGTTGTGCCTGTTTAAAAATGCATTAGAGTGACTAGTTTAGCATCCATTTACATCTGTCATGGAGCTCAGATGACTGAAGACCTCGTTTCGAAGGAATGGAGTCAATCGGTGCTGAGACCCCAAAACTACTCTCTCTGTTACTGTACCTGTATATACAGTACTGATGTTTTTCAACTACAGTAAGAACACTTTACAATAATGTTTGTTAATAACATAAAACATCATTAAAGTATCAGATTTAGATATGTTTGTAGAAAATATTTAATAATTTCAAAGAGAATTCTATACGTTTCTTATGCACCGCAGTTCAAAAGTTTGGGGAAGTTAGGGATTTGTTAATGTTTTTAAACAAAGTCTATTCTGCTCTCCAAAAATACAGTAAAAACAGTGAAATATTATTATAATGTAAATCAGCTGTTTTCTATGTGAATATCTAGTAAAGTGTAATTTATTCCTGTGATCAAAGCTGTATTTTCAGCATCATTACTCCAGTCTTCAGTGTCACATGATCCTTCAGAAACATTTATAGTTATTATCAGTGTTGAAATCAGTTGTGCTGCTTCAGATTTCTGTGGAAACCGTAATTTCTTATTGCAGGATTCTTTGATGAATAGAAAATTCATTAGAACATAATTTATTTGAAATTTCATGAATGTCTTTACTGTAATTTTGATCCATTTAATGTGTCTCAGCTGAATAAAAGTTTTTTAGATAAAACTTTTGAACGGTGGTGTGTTTGTTCTTTGAGCTCCTGCAGGAGTTTTACGGACACCGGCTGAAAATCCTTCATCTGGAAAAGGGGACTCGGAGTCGGCTAAACTGTGATTACGCTGTAATATACTGTACATGTTCCTTTGTATTTCCAGCAGAAACACGCTAGATTAAAAGCAGCAGATCCTAGGATGATGAACTGCTCTGCACTCTCTACAACTACTAAAACTAATTAAATTAAAACTGACAAAGTAAAAGTTAAGGACCGCTTAGGAGGCCGACGTGTCCCGTAATGTCTCGGGTCCAGAACATTCACAGCGCGCTGATAAGAGCCAAAGTCCTGAGTCCTAATTAATAAGAAGCTCGTCCAGTTCAATGATCCTGCTTTAATCTGGGGACCAATTAGTTTCTTTTGAGAAGGAGTTTAGTGTAAGTGTGGAGGTCTGAGGCATCGCTCTCGAGCCACACGTCCGGTCCCAGTCTCAGGTCAGTTCGTCAACAACACAAACTTA
This sequence comes from Meda fulgida, assembly GCA_030578275.1. Classification (NCBI taxonomy): domain Eukaryota; kingdom Metazoa; phylum Chordata; class Actinopteri; order Cypriniformes; family Leuciscidae; genus Meda; species Meda fulgida. Next base: position 32,748,988 of record CM060627.1, read on the forward strand.
ATGAAGGAACTCAAAAGCTCTGAGGTCTTCATTGACATCAAACTTCCTTAGGTGAAATTGTATCTTTTATTTTGCTGAGTTTTTTGTCTTTGAACAAGACGGCAGGTTGCTTTGTCTGGTTTATGAGAATATAAAATAACTCATGATACGTTAGCTTAAAAGCTGATGATTTCAGAGAATAATTGTTATCTTGAGCTGTTCGGAGCGACTCTGTGACATTAACAGCAGTGCGGTCGCTTTTAGTAGTCATAAGCTGTGCATCATTTTTAATATCCTCTCTGCTTGGTGATGAAATTTACTTTGTATGAATCAGACACCACAAATGTTGTTGATCTGGCCTTTTGAAAGCGATCCGGCACCGACGCCAGTGCCTACAGCTGATGAATCTTTGCACACACTCCTGTTTCACATCTAATATAACAGCACTCATCCCAGTTTGCATAGTAATGTCCAGATGGCCAAGCAATGATTCAGTAGTGACATTTCTCTTCCATTTCCTCCAGAGAATGAAATGTCTCCACCTCATCTGTTGTCATCGCATTTACACCAGAACTCAGTGGCATTTCATCTCGAGACTCCAGGATAAGAGCAGAAGCAGCTTAATACATCTGTCGATAAAATAAGCAGTAATATAATATGTCTCATGAGATGTGATATTAAATTATACTGATATAGCTGAATCCTGGAATAAAAAGTTGATTTGTTAAGATGTGCTCTAATTGTGGGAATGAAGTAAAAAGCGAGTAAAAGGGTGAGAACATGTGTGTGAGCAGCTGTGTGCCGCTAGTGCTCGCTCACGTCTCATCCAGCGCGGTCGGGAATCAACAACACGCTCTTAAACACATCCTGACAAACCTCAGGTCAGCAAGAAAAGACAAATACATCTGCTTGCTTGAGTTCCTTTGTTAGAGTATCTGTCTTCATGTGGGTGAACGTGATTTCACCAAGTACCACATGTTCCTGGATCAACATCTTTGCACTGAGCACAGAGACTCATGGAGAGCGGCACTGACACTCATGGAGAGCGGCACTGCGACTCATGGAGAGCGGCACTGAGACTCATGGAGAGCGGGACTGAGACTCATGGAGAGCGGGACTGAGACTCATGGAGAGCGGCACTGAGACTCATGGAGAGCGGCACTGAGACTCATGGAGAGCGGGACTGAGACTCATTGAGAGCGGGACTGAGACTCATGGCGAGCGGCACTGAGACTCTTGGAGAGCGGCACTGAGACTCATGGAGAGGCACTGAGACTCATGGAGAGCGGGACTGAGACTCATGGAGAGCGGGACTGAGACTCTGAGACTCATGGAGAGCGGCACTGAGACTCATGGAGAGCGGCACTGAGACTCATGGAAAGCGGCACTGAGGCTCATGGAGAGCGGGACTGAGACTCATGTAGACCGGCACTGAGACTCTTCGAGAGCGGCACTGAGACTCATGGAGAGCGGGACTGAGACTCTGAGACTCATGGAGAGCGGCATTGAGACTCATGTAGAGCGGCACTGAGACTTATGGACTGAGATTCATGGAGAGCGGGACTGAGACTCATGGAGAGCGGGACTGAGACTCTGAGACTCATGGAGAGCGGCACTGAGACTCATGGAGAGCGGCACTGAGACTCATGGAGAGCAGGACTGAGACTCATGGAGAGCGGGACTGAGACTCATGGAGAGCGGTACTGAGACTGATGGAGAGCGGCACTGAGACTCATGGAGAGCGGCACTGAGACTCATGGAGAGCGGGACTGAGACTCACGGAGAGCGGGACTGAGACTCATGGAGAGCGGGATTGAGACTCATGGAGAGCGGCACTGAGACTCTTCCGAGAGCGGCACTGAGACTCATGGACTGAGACTCATGAAGAGCGGGACTGAGACTCTTGGAGAGCGGCACTGAGACTCATGGAGAGGGGCACTGAGACTCATGGAGAGCGGCACTGAGACTCATGGAGAGCGGGACTGAGACTCTGAGACTCATGGAGAGCGGCATTGAGACTCATGTAGAGCGGCACTGAGACTTATGGACTGAGATTCATGGAGAGCGGGACTGAGACTCATGGAGAGCGGGACTGAGACTCTGAGACTCATGGAGAGCGGCACTGAGACTCATGGAGAGCGGCACTGAGACTCATGGAGAGCAGGACTGAGACTCATGGAGAGCGGGACTGAGACTCATGGAGAGCGGTACTGAGACTGATGGAGAGCGGCACTGAGACTCATGGAGAGCGGCACTGAGACTCATGGAGAGCGGGACTGAGACTCACGGAGAGCGGGACTGAGACTCATGGAGAGCGGGATTGAGACTCATGGAGAGCGGCACTGAGACTCTTCCGAGAGCGGCACTGAGACTCATGGACTGAGACTCATGAAGAGCGGGACTGAGACTCTTGGAGAGCGGGACTGAGACTCTTCGAGAGCGGCACTGAGACTCATGGAGAGCGGCACTGAGACTCATGGAGAGCGGGACTGAGACTCATGGAGAGCGGCACTGAGACTCATGGAGAGCGGCACTGAGACTCATGGACTGAGACTCATGAAGAGCGGGACTGAGACTCATGGAGAGTGGGACTGAGACTCTTCGAGAGCGGCACTGAGACTCATGGAGAGCGGGACTGAGACTCTGAGACTCATGGAGAGCGGCACTGAGACTCATGGAGAGCGGCACTGAGACTCATGGAGAGCGGCACTGAGACTCATGGAGAGCGGGACTGAGACTCATGGAGAGCGGGACTGAGACTCATGGAGAGCGGTACTGAGACTCATGGAGAGCGGCACTGAGACTCATGGAGAGCGGCACTGAGATGGAGAGCGGGACTGAGACTCATGGAGAGCGGGACTGAGACTCATGGAGAGCGGGATTGAGACTCATGGAGAGCGGCACTGAGACTCTTCCGAGAGCGGCACTGAGACTCATGGACTGAGACTCATGAAGAGCGGGACTGAGACTCTTGGAGAGCGGGACTGAGACTCATGTAGACCGGCACTGAGACTCTTCGAGAAAGGCACTGAGACTCATGGAGAGCGGGACTGAGACTCTGAGACTCATGGAGAGCGGCATTGAGACTCATGTAGAGCGGCACTGAGACTCATGGACTGAGATTCATGGAGAGCGGGACTGAGACTCATGGAGAGCGGGACTGAGACTCTGAGACTCATGGAGAGTGGCACTGAGACTCATGGAGAGCGGCACTGAGACTCATGGAGAGCGGGACTGAGACTCATGTAGAGCGGGACTGAGACTCATGGAGAGCGGTACTGAAACTCATGGAGAGCGGCACTGAGACTCATGGAGAGCGGCACTGAGACTCATGGAGAGCGGGACTGAGACTCATGGAGAGCGGGATTGAGACTCATGGAGAGCAGCACTGAGACTCTTCCGAGAGCGGCACTGAGACTCATGGACTGAGACTCATGAAGAGCGGGACTGAGACTCTTGGAGAGCGGGACTGAGACTCTTCGAGAGCGGCAATGAGACTCATGGACTGAGACTCATGGAGAGCGGTACTGAAACTCAGGGAGAGCGGCACTGAGACTCATGGAGAGCGGCACTGAGACTCATGGAGAGCGGGACTGAGACTCATGGAGAGCGGGACTGAGACTCATGGAGAGCGGGATTGAGACTCATGGAGAGCAGCACTGAGACTCTTCCGAGAGCGGCACTGAGACTCATGGACTGAGACTCATGAAGAGCGGGACTGAGACTCTTGGAGAGCGGGACTGAGACTCTTCGAGAGCGGCAATGAGACTCATGGACTGAGACTCATGGAGAGCGGCACTGAGACTCATGGAGAGCGGGACTGAGACTCATGGAGAGCGGCACTGAGACTCATGGAGAGCGGCACTGAGACTCATGGAGAGCAGCGCTGAGACTCATGGGGAGCGGCACTGAGACTCATGGAGAGCGCCACTGAAACTCTTCGAGAGCGGGACTGAGACTCATGGAGAGCGGCACTGAGACTCATGGAGAGCGGAACTGAGACTCATGGAGAGCGGCACTGAGACTCATGGACTGAGACTCATGGACTGAGACTCATGGAGAGCGGCACTGACACTCTTCGAGAGCGGCACTGAGACTCATGGAGAGCGGCACTGAGACTCATGGACTGAGACTCATGAAGAGCGGGACTGAGACTCATGGAGAGTGGGACTGAGACTCTTCGAAAGCGGCACAGAGACTCATGGAGAGCGGCACAGAGACTCTTAGAGCGGCACTGAGACTCATGGAGAGCGGGACTGAGACTCATGGAGAGCGGGACTGAGACTCATGGAGAGCGGGACTGAGACTCATGGAGAGCGGGACTGAGACTCATGGAGAGCGGCACTGACACTCATGGAGAGCTGCACTGAGACTCATGGAGAGCAGGACTGAGACTCATGGAGAGCGGCACTGAGACTCATGGAGAGCGGGACTGAGACTCATGGAGAGCGGCACTGAGACTCATGGAGAGCGGGACTGAGACTCATGTAGAGCGGCACTAAGACTCATGGACAGCGGCACTGAGACTCATGGAGAGCGGCGCTGAGACTCATGGAGAGCGGCACTGAGACTCATGGAGAGCGCCACTGAAACTCTTCGAGAGCGGGACTGAGACTCATGGAGAGCGGCACTGAGACTCATGGAGAGCGGAACTGAGACTCATGGAGAGCGGCACTGAGACTCATGGACTGAGACTCATGGACTGAGACTCATGGACTGAGACTCATGGAGAGCGGCACTGAGACTCTTCGAGAGCGGCACTGAGACTCATGGAGAGCGGCACTGAGACTCATGGACTGAGACTCATGAAGAGCGGGACTGAGACTCATGGAGAGTGGGACTGAGACTCTTCGAGAGCGGCACAGAGACTCATGGAGAGCGGCACAGAGACTCTTAGAGCGGCACTGAGACTCATGGAGAGCGGCACTGAGACTCATGGAGAGCGGGACTGAGACTCATGGAGAGCGGCACTGACACTCATGGAGAGCTGCACTGAGACTCATGGAGAGCAGGACTGAGACTCATGGAGAGCGGCACTGAGACTCATGGAGAGCGGGACTGAGACTCATGGAGAGCGGCACTGAGACAAATGGAGAGCGGGACTGAGACTCATGTAGAGCGGCACTGAGACTCATGGAGAGCGGCACTGAGACTCATGGAGAGCGGCGCTGAGACTCATGGGGAGCGGCACTGAGACTCATGGAGAGCGCCACTGAAACTCTTCGAGAGCGGGACTGAGACTCATGGAGAGCGGCACTGAGACTCATGGAGAGCGGAACTGAAACTCATGGAGAGCGGCACTGAGACTCATGGACTGAGACTCATGGACTGAGACTCATGGAGAGCGGCACTGAGACTCTTCGAGAGCGGCACTGAGACTCATGGACTGAGACTCATGAAGAGCGGGACTGAGACTCATGGAGAGTGGGACTGAGACTCTTCGAGAGCGGCACTGAGACTCATGGAGAGCGGCACTGAGACTCATGGAGAGCGGCACTGAGACTCATGGAGAGCGGTACTGAGACTCTTCGATAGCGGCACTGAGACTCATGGACTAAGACTCATGAAAAGCGGGACTGAGACTCATGGAGAGCGGGACTGAGACTCTTCGAGAGCGGCACTGAGACTCATGGAGAGCGGCACTGAGACTCTTCGAGCGGCACTGAGACTCATGGAGAGCGGCACATAGACTCATGGAGAGCGGGACTGAGACTCATGGAGAGTGGCACTGAGACTCATGGAGAGCGGAACGTCTCCTGCCAGAGCTGTTCAGGACACCGCTTCAGCCACTAATGCTGTAGTCCGGATCACTGTCATTCAAATGGCGGGACATAATTGCGCCATTTTACCGTTTCTACAGAGTACAGAGTACAGATTACAGCGCGTTACATTACAAGCACTCAGGGCTGTTTATGATAATGATCTTTCAGAGCTATATCTATAATATTTTTACTATAGATAAAAGTGCTCCATTCACGCCCGTGTGCTGCTCCTCTCTCTCTCTCTCACTAAAAGCGTAAAGCACCGCATTGAGAGCTGCAGACAATGCGGTTATTTTAACAGTAGCAGAAACACGGTGAGCAGTGTACTTTCGCTAAAACAATGCAGAAAATGAGAATGCAGATAATACAATTACTATAGATAATGCTGACCGTTCAACTAAACCAGGTTTGAGACCAGGTAATGTTTGGCATCTTTTTTCCGTACATTTAGCATTATTAATCAGCATATGAGGAGCATTTCATAATAAACAAAGTTAGAATTTGGTAAAATTATTTAGAGATGGCAAGGGAAGAACTTAGTTAACTTAGTTTTCTCCTCATGATGAGAGTTTTGATTCTTAGATTATGTACATTGTTTGTTTTTAGTAGTTTATTACTTTACCAAAAGGTAAACCTGTTTCTCAGTCCCAAGACTTTTATATGCCATACACAAAGATGTCTAAATGTAAAAAAAAAAAAAAAAATTGCCTGTTAAACCATCTGATCTAACCTTTTTATATTCATATCCAGTTGGGAGAAATATTTACTTTTTTAGGTAATGTTTTGGCAAACTCTTAGACATCACTGTTTTGGCACTCCGGGCCAAAGATTCTCATCTTTGAAGACTATTTTGATTGTTTAGGAGTTTTTCTTTCTTTTACAAAGTAATACATCTGCCCCGATGGAAATGTAAAACTATTCCAAAAAAGTATTGTCCGGAGCTGGGAAGGAGATATAGAGGCCATGGAACGCCTGGTCTGGATGGACCTCGCTGACGGTTTGAGTCCAATGGCTTACCCTTCTCCTGGTTTAGGCAAAGGCAGAGCCGGAGAGCCACTGGGGTCTGGCATTTAACCACTGACAAAAACTGTTAACATTTAATTGTAAAATGTCACAGTAGTCCTACATGTATGAGAATGCAGTTCCCCACCGCAGCCCATGCCTCGAGCTGTCGTGGGGATCATGCTGAGCATCTAATGCAGTGTATATCAGCTTCAACAGAGAGCTCTTTATCTGTAACTTGAGGATTCTGAGGCACAGCAACCTTCGGCTCTTGATGCAACAATAAATAAACATTGCGTATTTGCTTTTAAAGAGCCGTGCACGCACTGACAAATACACACTGATAGAGTGACTATACAACTTCTCTCTGGGGATAAGATGGAAAAGCACTGGATCATTTAGCAATATCACAGACACTCCAGTAATTTCATGGACACTGACCCAGACACGTTCGCTCCATACTAAACAGCATGCCAGAGACCTAGAGTATTTCAAATATGTTTTATTAGGTTTTTCTTCTCATAAATGTACCTCACAAGAAAAACAACACAAAGAAAACATGTACAAAGACAGAAAAACACCCGTGTTGGCTCGCACATACCAGGTTCGGGGATGCCGGCGGAAGATCTTCTTTTTCGAGGAGCATCATCACGTCGCCCGCAGAGATAAGCACAGATTTTTCTGATGTCTTCTTTAATTAATAAGAAGTAACATCATTCAAAACTGTCTTTATCCCTGCGCTAGCATGTGTGCTCCTCTGTCGGGCGAAGGCACTGGAGGAACAGGGGATCCAGAGGAACAAAGACACTACAGGGATGCAGGAGAAGCAGGAGAAGAATGCAAGAAAGCATCTAATCAACCATTGTCCACAGAGCTACATGACTTACACAGACACACACACACACATCCACCACGAACACAGACAAAGGCCGAGGGAAGAAACACACTCAACCACACACAAGCAGCGTTCCTACCATGGTGACTCTGAGAGCGAACCGGCCATTGCTTCTCCCCTGGAAGACACAACCAGGCAGAGGAACAGTGAGTGAACCGTCATCACAGCTGCCACTCAGCACACAATATCAAGAGATTCCTGTCCCAGATCGAGTTCGAGTTCAGCCCGAATCCATTAGGACAGGGTGAATCATCACGCGTTTTGCAAGAGAGAATCGCTGAAAGAAACACGTCAACCAGATGAATGCCTTTCCAAATGTGCTGCAATTCATGCTTTGAACATGAATAACATTGAATAACTTTGGGGGAAACAAAAGTAAAAAATAACTGTGCATTCGTAACAAACATCATTCGCTTTGGACACATTTTTCCCGAAATCAACAAATAAAAAGCAGGTCGTTTATGAGTGAAATGTCTTTATTGTTCTCCATCTCTTTGTTGGGTTTTCATTTCTGAGAGGCCTGTAATCGGCAGGATCGTCGCTGACTTCAGTATTCACTGTGAGACGCAGCAAATCTGAGGTGGAGAAATTCAATTTCTGACTTTCTGTTATCCGCATCCAGCCATACAACATAACTGATTATATATTAAATCCCAGACCTTGTGAGTTCTTTCCCAGCTTTGAGCTTCACCAACACTGTCACTGTCGAGGGACAGAGAGAGAGAAGCTCCTCGAAAGGAAGGAGATGAAATTGTAATGTGCCGCTTTCATCCACCATATTGATCACATATCAGCTTTTTCACCCATCATCCTCAGCTCACTTTCCCTGACCTTCTGCATTGGTCATCATAGGAGGCTCATTCTGGGAGTAATGCAAGAGACACTCACATGAATCACTTTCTTCATTGTGTTTTTCTTGTCATGTGGAAGAGTTTGATGCTCTGTTAGGTGTAAAAGTACAGTCTGTCACTGACAGAACTACTAAGCCATGGAAGCCCAAATGCGGCTGCTTTAATTGCTCCTGTATCATTCTGGGCCCTTTTGTCAATTTCTATTAATGGAACTGGGATCTGGTAAAGTTGCAAGCCAGATTTGTTGAGCACAGAACACTAAGCCACAATCCCAAACTTATTTTCATCATAAGAATGGACGGTCGGCCATATAATATAAATTTATATAAAATTAATATAAATTTGGGTTATATAAGAGTATATAAGGGTTTGGGTTATATAAGAGTATATAAGGGTTTGGGAGTATATAAGGGTTTGGGTTATAAAAGAGCAGTGTTGGGGAAGCTACTCTGAAACTGTAGTTTGACAAGCTACAAGCTACTCGTAAGTTAAAGTAGTGAAATTACAGTCAAGCTACCCTTTTGGAAAAGTAGTTAGCTACACTACAAGTTACTATCAAAAAGTAGCTAGCTACATTGAAACTACTTATATTATATTATATACTAGTATATTATAAATAACTGAATAAGTGTCTGAGGAATGTTTTAAGTAAAATATTTAGTGTTTAAAACAATGCAATACAATTATGATTTTAAAGAGTATTGTTTTATTACACTCAACACTCAAATATCTCAGACTGTTTGTCAAAAGTGCAAAATTGCAACAAATACAACATTGCAAGAACAAAATATACATCCAACGTAAATTGCATGTAGAACATTTTCTCAAAAATACCGATTGTGAGATGGTTGCATTTTGGAGTGTGTCAACCCACTTCTGTATGTCAGTGAACCGTTAGCCGCAAGATGCGTGATTAAACAACAGGTGGCGGTAATGGCAAACAAATAGTTTGTAATCTAACAAGAAGAAGAATATCCTTGCATCGCGCTGATTCGCGCAGGCTCGACAAAACCATAGACAGGACAAAACGCAATGTAGCTTTTCCTCGCGCTACACCGCTACTTGCTGCAAAAAGTAGTTAGCTACTGGAAAAGCTACACTGTTTAAAAAGCAATTGAGCTACTGCCAAGCTACTGAAAAATGTAGTTAAGTTAGTAGCGTCGCTACATGTAGTTAACTACTCTCCAACACTGTATAAGAGTATATAAGGGTTTGGGTTATATAGGGGTTTGGGTTATATAAGAGTACATAGGGATTTGGGTTAAATAAGAGTATATAAGGGTGTGGGTTATATAAGAGTATATAAGGGTTTGGGTTATATAGGGGTTTGGGTTATATAAGAGTATATAAGGATTTGGGTTATATAAGAGTATATAAGGGTTTGGATTATATAAGAGTATATAAGGGTTTGGGTTATATAAGAGTATATAGGGGTTTGGGTTATATAAGAGTATATAAGGGTTTGGTTTATATAAGAGTATATAAGGGTTTGGGTTATATAAGAGTATATAAGGGTTTGGGTTATATAGGGGTTTGGGTTTTATAAGAGTATATAAGGGTTTGGGTTATATAAGAGTATATAAGGGTTTGGGTTATATAAGAGTATATAAGGGTTTGGGTTATATAGGGGTTTGGGTTATATAAGAGTATATAAGGGTGTGGGTTATATAAGAGTATATAAGGGTGTGGGTTATATAAGAGTATGTAAGGGTTTGGGTTATATAGGGGTTTTGGTTTTATAAGAGTATATAAGGGTTTGGGTTATATAAGAGTATATAAGGGTTTGGGTTATATAGGGGTTTGGGTTATATAAGAGTATATAGGGTTTGGGTTATATAAGAGTATATAAGGGTTTGGGTTATATAGGGGTTTGGGTTATATAAGAGTATATAAGGGTTTGGGTTATATAAGAGTATATAAGGGTTTGGGTTATATAAGAGTATATAGGGGTTTGGGTTATATAAGAGTATATAAGGGTGTGGGTTATATAAGAGTATATAAGGGTGTGGGTTATATAAGAGTATATAAGGGTTTGGGTTATATAGGGGTTTTGGTTTTATAAGAGTATATGAGGGTTTGGGTTATATAAGAGTATATAAGGGGTTGGGTTATATAGGGGTTTGGGTTATATAAGAGTATATAGGGTTTGGGTTATATAAGAGTATATAAGGGTTTGGGTTATATAAGAGTATATAAGGGTTTGGGTTATATAAGAGTATATAAGGGTTTGGATTATATAAGAGCATATAAGGGTTTGGGTTATATAAGAGTATATAGGGGTTTGGGTTATATAAGAGTATATAAGGGTTTGGTTTATATAAGAGTATATAAGGGTTTGGGTTATATAAGAGTATATAAGGGTTTGGGTTATATAGGGGTTTGGGTTTTATAAGAGTATATAAGGGTTTGGGTTATATAAGAGTATATAAGGGTTTGGGTTATATAAGAGTATATAAGGGTTTGGGTTATATAGGGGTTTGGGTTATATAAGAGAATATAGTGGTTTGGGTTATATAAGAGTATATAAATGTTTGGGTTATATAAGAGTATATAAGGGTGTGGGTTATATAAGAGTATATAAGGGTGTGGGTTATATAAGAGTATATAAGGGTTTGGGTTATATAGGGGTTTTGGTTTTATAAGAGTATATAAGGGTTTGGGTTATATAAGAGTATATAAGGGTTTGGGTTATATAAGAGTATATAGGGTTTGGGTTATATAAGAGTATATAAGGGTTTGGGTTATATAGGGGTTTGGGTTATAAAAGAGTATATAAGGGTTTGGGTTATATAAGAGTATATAAGGGTTTGGGTTATATAAGAGTATATAGGGGTTTGGGTTATATAAGAGTATATAAGGGTTTGGGTTATATAGGGGTTTGGGTTATATAAGAGTATATAAGGGTTTGGGTTAAATAGGGGTTTGGGTTATATAAGAGTATATAAGGGTTTGGGTTAGCACTCTGTGAGATAGTTCTGTCAGGAGTGGCTCTGGATCATGTAACATCTCATTGATTTTCTTTCTTATACGTTTATTTTATCATGTAGCTTTCATTTAGTTAGTTATTGTGTTTATTTTTTCTTTGTTATTTTGTTTTCCCTAGACTTATGTTTGTTATTTGTGGTTATTGTTATATTTGTTAAAGAGAATAAAATAATTTATATTCATTGAACATTGGTGTTTGATTCCTCTTTTATGTTAAAACGAACTGGCCGTAACATGGATGCTCCTGCAGCTCTGCTTATGTGTTTCCAAACATAGTCAGGTTTTGGGATTTTAACCGTTATAGTTGTACTGAAGAGACACATAAGGCCCACCTCAGCTGACCTCAAACAGACTGAGATCTGTCTGACACGTTTGAGATTGAGACGCTGTCAGACGAGAGAGACGAGCGCCACAAACACACTCACACTCACTCCAGCACAGCGGTCCATGTTCACAGAGATTCTCATTTAGATTGTAAGCATGAGTAAACAGGTCTACAAGAGCTCTGCTGGTCATTTCAATGAGGCCATGGAGACGCAGCTATACTGGATTCTTCTGGCCAATGAGTTTACATGGCTTTACTATCTCCCCTCGAATAAAGGATTTGGACTGGACTGGTGCTCTGTGATATGTTAATGACAGTAATTAGCCAGCGTTTACAAAGCAGAGATCTGAAACAATTCAAATATATACAGTATTATTAAAATGTTATTGCTTTCCATGACTTTTCCAGGCTTGGAAATTACAGTTGTAAAATATTTTCTTTTTTCAGTTTTCACTGATCATAGGAAAATTACAGACACAGATTCTGATCATTTCTGATTCGTTGTGCTTTATGTGCACAGAAGAGCAGATTCTGAACCCAGTTTTGAGAGTTCAAGGCTTTTCCCTTGGACAGTCACATAAGAAAGCATGTTGATGTAAAAAGCCTGTTTACCCTGAAGGAGAGAATTGTTAAAGAATAACGTGACTGGAGTCACTTTATCACCATTAAAAAAGTAAAACCTACACAATCACCAGCTCTTTGAGAATGCAGACACAAGTGGACGAACACATGCATCAGTGACCAAAGCCAGTTATAGAAGCACATCTTTTATTTACGAGCTTTCTTTGTGTCTGCATTGCCGTCTTAAGCATCTAAAACCAACACTTGCTGTGATAGGCACTCGGGTGGAGTAATAACTCACATTAATTAAAAATCCAGGCAGCGCAGACACACACTGCCATTAACATATTAACTAATCAAATCGATCGGTATACCTGGGCCTCAGTGTGGAATGGAGAAGCTGTGCGTGTGATTTACAGTTTTCAGTGGTTTATTCGTCATCAGGTAAGCCAGCGTTTAACTGGCTCGAGGATGAAGAGAGCTAGAGTCTCCGGCTTCAGGAATTAAACAGGAGCTTGTGTTGTGATGATTCAGTGTAGTCAGGAAAGCTCAGCCTGATCCTTCTGCATAATAAACACCAGCCCTTTAATTGGCCTCGTTTGCTGATGTATTCTGAGTCTGGTGCACATCTGATATATGAACTATGTAGATTTTGTTTGCAGAAATGTTTTCCCTTTTTAATGAATATGTACATGTCAAGAGAGTGTGACGATCTGAAGGAAACGCTTCACCAGCAAACTCGCCTCATTCATCTGTATTTTGAATTAAAATATATGGAGATTGAAGCTACTTTCCATGAACAGGGCCTGAAAATCTCTCAAAATTAAGGATTTTTGTCTCAAGCCTTTGCTTTGCCCCTTTTGTTCCAAAAATCCAAATGTTCCACCAAATCTCATCAGCGTATTATAAAGAACATGGAAAATAGTATAAATCAAAATAAAAAATAAAACCATTATTACAATAAAAAAAAGACAATAATCGAACATAAAGTTAATTCTACTGACTGTAAGTTACTTATTCCCGAACCTACATGCAGCTGTACAGTTACTTACAGTTAGTAGAATGACTACAGTTTACCATCGGCATAAAGTCTAACCAACATAAATCCAAGAAAAAATGCAACAATAATAATAACAACTGTAGAGGAGTACATCATTAGGAACTACGAGTTTTGTTATAAAAAAGTAAAAAAAAGAACTGGTTATCCGTCATATACTGTGCCATAATATTAACATGGTACTTCAAAGAAATTCAACAAATACTACTGAACCATGTGTAATAAATTTTTGATAATGTCATGCAGTTTTGTTGTTGTTGACACTATTGTCTTTACAGCAGAATTAAACTCTGTATCATGGATCATTATTTTCCTGTGAACATCGAACACAATCTCCTATAAAGCTGATCCCACTTGACTTGTGTGATGAATGGAAAAAACTTATTGCAGAAACAGAGAGACAGAAGTAGAGTAGAGAGAAATAAACTCAGCGTAATGTGAGATCATATTCCTGTGTTTTTAATTCCCGGAATCAGAGGCTTTGGCTTGTAGACGCTCATTCCAGAGGAAGAGCCGTGGGAGCCGGATGAAATGATTCTTCTGATCATGAAAGTCATTCCTGAGATTTACACCGGCTGTAAGTCTTATAAAGAAAACCTCATGATATATGAACATCATATCTGACCTCTCCAAACACATGATCGGTTATGAGACGAGCATGTCATGGAAGTAGGAGTGAAAAGCCCTGAATGTCCTCCTTTTCCCTGATCTGAGAACTGTCATGCCAAACTGAGAGAAACTGAGATTTCAAACATCTTTCTTTCTTTGTGTAATATTGAGTGTGTACCACATTAAAAACTTCAATCCAAAACGCACTAATTTAATTATCATCTGTCTCAGAGATTTAGGGACGAGATGTCATGCATTGAGAGGAACAAGTTCATGAATAAGAATTTGTTTCTATAATAGAAGGGAAAATCAAATTAAAATCTTGACATATTCACCAGGAAATGCAATTTTCTCACCTCAGATGCCGTTATATGAACAAAAGAGACGAGCAGAAAGTGTTTTCACTTCTACTTTTACACTTCTACACTTCTACTTTTAAACTTGTACTTTTTACACTTCTACTTTTACACTTCTACTTTTACACTTTTACACTTCTACTTTTAAACTTGTACTTTTTACACTTCTACTTTTACACTTCTACTTTTACACTTTTACACTTCTACACTTCTACAATTCTACTTTTACACTTCTACACTTCTACATTTATACTTACACTTCTACTTTTACACTTCTACTTTTACACTTACACTTCTACTTTTACATTTCTACTTTTACACTTCTACACTTCTACTTTTACTCTAACACTTCTACTTTTACACTTCTACTTTTACACTTCTACACTTCTACTTTTATACTTACACTTCTACTTTTACACTTACACTTCTACTTTTACACTTACACTTCTACTTTTACACTTACACTTCTACACTTCTACACTTATACTTTTACACGTACACTTCTACTTTTACACTTCTACACTTCTACTTTTACACTTCTACACTTCTACTTTTACACTTCTACTTTTACACGTACACTTCTACTTTCACACTTCTACAATTCTACTTTTACACTTCTACACTTCTACTTTTACATGTACACTTCTACTTTTACACTTACACTTCTACTTTTACATGTACACTTCTACTTTTACACGTACACTTCTACTTTTACACGTACACTTCTACTTTTACATGTACACTTCTACTTTTACATGTACACTTCTACTTTTACATGTACACTTCTACTTTTACACGTACACTTCTACTTTTACACTTCTACAATTCTACTTTTACACTTCTACTTTTACACTTCAACACTTCTAATTTTACACTTCTACACTTCTACTTCAACACTTCCACTTTTACACGTACACTTCTACTTTTACACTTCTACACTTCAACTTTTACATGTACACTTCTACTTTTACACTTACACTTCCACTTTTACACCTGCACTTCTACTTTTACACTTCTACACTTCTACTTTTACACTTCTCCACTTCTACTTTTACACTTACACTTTTACTTTTACACTTACACTTCTACACTTCTACTTTTACACTTACACTTCTACACTTCTACTTTTACACGTACACTTCTAATTTTACACTTCTACACTTCTACTTCTACACTTACACTTTTACACTTACAATTCTACTTTTACACTTACACTTCTACTTTTACACTTTTACTTCTACACTTACACTTCTACACCTCTACTTTTACACTCACACACACACACAAACACACACACACACACACACACACACACACACACACACACACACACACACACACACACACACACACACACACACACACACACACACACACACTCTCTCTCACACACACACACTCTCTCTCTCTCACACACACACTCTCTCTCTCTCACACACACACACACACACACACACACACAGAGCCTGAGAGTCACTGATGAGACAGGAAGCTGCAGAGGAAGTTAAAGCAATAATTTAGATAATGAAAACAATAAAAACAGCCAAACCATGACAATAGAGCTCAGGCAACGAAGGCTTAAACAGCCATGAATAGAGCAGCTACTCTGAGAGAGCGAATTAAAAAATAAATTGCACAACATTTGGACTCTTTCATTATAATTATGACTCATAAAGTGAAATATATAAACATGCTTTCACTCTTTAAATGGTCTAGTTTATTGTTCATGAAGAATGTGAGTCAGAAGGAGGACAGAAGGAGGTGTTTAAGAAAGTCATTTTGAATTTCAAGCATTGATTTGGTTCTTCTGTATTGATATGCTAATTTTGCACCATCAGTTTGTCAAGACTACGTTTCAACATATTTCATTTCAGCAATAAAATCTGAAGGCAAGTACGAAGAAACCAGAAACACGAACCCTCGTTTACCACCGTCTTCATGAACAATATCAACACCTTCAACACTCCTCAAATAAATCATAACGAGCTCAAAGGCCAAGAGAAACAGGGAAAATCAATGAAATTATAATCTTCAAAACACCGCAAGTCATTTGTTTTGAAAGCCGCAATCTATGCCAGAGAGTGGATTATGAAAGATAATAAGATTGCGATAGTATGCGCTGTAAATAAACACATCTGGACAAACACACAAATGTGAAACAGCTGAAAGATGAGAGGAACACCGGCTGCAAAATTAAACTATGACATTCACAGCATTAAAATCACTTCAGAAAGAGGATCACATTTAGATTAAATCTTTTATTTCATTCACAAAAATGATTCATCAAGTTGTCCAAATGAACATGTTTGCAATATATGTATGATATTATTGCCAGCATTAAATAGAGTAGGATTTCCATTTCTAGTATTGGAGAGCTGGATTACACATGTCAGTCGAGACACTTTTAAATGAGAACTAATCTGGGGTGTGTTTCCCGTACAGCGCTGTAACTCGCTGCTCCACTACTGTAGTTTGATCCATCGCTGAAGAAATCAACTAGCGAGTCTCGACTGTTTCCCGAAAGCGCATTGTGCAAATTGGTCGTTCAACCGCGTTGTAAATGATGTCACGCATGTGGTGGAGTAATAACTACTGTTAATGAATCTGTTAGAGATCGAATTAATGCGAGATATTTTGCTATAAATGATGATATCTGACGACTATAATTTTAATTTAAAAAATAATTTAAAAAATTCTCAAAATCTAATTTTTTACTATCGCTCAAACACAACTCTGCGATGCTGTCGCTCAAACACACACAACTCTGCGATGCTGTCGCTCAAACACACACAACTCTGAGATGCAGTCACTCAAACACACAACTGCGATGCTGTCGCTCAAACACACATCTCTGCGATGCTGTCGCTAAAACACACACAACTCTGCGATGCTGATGCTCAAACACACAACTCTGAGATGCTGTCGCTCAAACACACATCTCTGCGATGCTGTCGCTAAAACACACACAACTCTGCGATGCTGATGCTCAAACACACAACTCTGAGATGCTGTCGCTCAAACACACACTACTCTGCGATGCTGTCGCTCAAACACACAACTCTGCGATGCTGTCACTCAAACACACAACTCTGCGATGCTGTCGCTCAAACACACATCTCTGCGATGCTGTCGCTAAAACACACACAACTCTGCGATGCTGATGCTCAAACACACAACTCTGAGATGCAGTCACTCAAACACACAACTCTGCGATCCTGTCGCTCAAACACACATCTCTGCGATGTTGTCGCTCAAACACACACAACTCAGCGATGCTGTCGCTCAAACACACACAACTCTGCGATGCAGTCGCTCAAACACACACGACTCTGCGATGCTCAAACACACAACTCTGCGATGCTGTCGCTCAAACACACACAACTCAGCGATGCAGTCGCTCAAACAAACAACTCTGCGATGCAGTCGCTCAAACACACAACTCTGCGATGCTGTCGCTCAAACACACGACTCTGCGATGCTCAAACACACAACTCTGCAATGCTGTGGATCAAACACACACAACTCTGCAATGCTGTCGCTCAAAAACACACAACTCAACGATGCAGTCGCTCAAACAAACAACTCTGCGATGCTGTCACTCAAACACACACAACTCTGAGATGCAGTCACTCAAACACACAACTCTGCGATGCTGTCGTTCAAACACACACGACTCTGCGATGCTCAAACACACAACTCTGCAATGCTGTGGATCAAACACACACAACTCTGCAATGCTGTCGCTCAAAAACACACAACTCTGCGATGCTGTCGCTCAAATACACACAACTCTGAGATGCTGTCGCTCAAACACACAACTCTGCGATGCTGTCACTCAAACACACACAACTCTGCGATGCTGTCGCTCAAACACACAACTCTGCGATGCTCTCACTCAAACACACAACTCTGCGATGCTGTCACTCAAACACACACAACTCTGAGATGCAGTCACTCAAACACACAACTCTGCGATGCTGTCGCTCAAACACACAACTCTGCGATGCTGTCGCTCAAACACACAACTCTGCGATGCTGTCGCTCAAACACACAACTCTGCGATGCAGTCGCTCAAACACACAACTCTGCGATGCTGTCACTCAAACACAATACTCTGCGATGCAGTCGCTCAAACACACAGCTCTGCGATGCTGTCGCTCACCCACACAACTCTGCGATGCTGTCGCTCACACACACAACTCTGCGATGCTGTTGCTCAAACACAAACAACTCTGCGATGCAGTCGCTCAAACACACAACTCTGCGATGCAGTCACTCAAACACAATACTCTGCGATGCAGTCACTCAAACACACAGCTCTGCGATGCTGTCGCTCACACACAACTCTGCGATGCTGTCGCTCACACACACAACTCTCCGATGCTGTTGCTCAAACACACACAGCTCTGCGATGCAGTCGCTCAAACACACAATTCTGCGATGCTGTCGCTCACACACACAACTCTCCGATGCTGTTGCTCAAACACACACAGCTCTGCGATGCAGTCGCTCAAACACACAATTCTGCGATGCTGTCGCTCACACACACAACTCTCCGATGCTGTTGCTCAAACACACACAGCTCTGCGATGCAGTCGCTCAAACACACAATTCTGCGATGCTGTCGCTCAAACACACACGACTCTGCGATGCTCAAACACACAACTCTGCGATGCTGTCGCTCAAACACACACAACTGCGATGCTGTCGCTCAAACACACACAACTCTGAGATGCTGTCGCTCACACACACAACTCTGCGATGCTGTTTGCGAATGTTCGTTAGAGCGAGGGTTTCGGCAAACACAGACTCGCTGAACTGCTGATAACGACAGAGCTGGCGACTGTGGTTGGCTGCGATGCTTTCGGGAAACACAGCCCTGAGCGGATGATGACATCACTGTTTTCAGCTGAAATTAACTAATTATTTAACTTTACACATTGAACTGAATTCAGCGGAACTATGACACTTTTTAGAGCTGCTTCACAGCAGAATTGAATTGTTTGCATCATTGATCATTATTTTCCTGTTTATTTCTCTGAAGCTGCTGTGAAACAATCTGTACTGTAAAATAGAAATAAATACTTTCAGGAAGGTGGATTAAAAGTCTATAGATCCCAGTTAAATATCTTCCTTTAGAACTTCATTCAAACTGCATGGTGAAACTTCATTAGAATAGAGGAGACTACTTTCATTTATTGGGTGAAGATGAGCAGAAGTGTTGATTCAACAGGAGCGGATTGTTAAACCACCACGGATGCATGTATTATTGCCCAGTGTTTGGAATAAAGTTTCCCGGGAAGTGTGTGTATCCGCATGCCTCCTCCCTCAGACCGCTGTCCCTCGGGCTCCTGATCACCCGTGTGGGACTGACTTCACTGGCTTTAATTAAATGTGTTCATGCTTGCCTACACCGCTGAATCTCTGGCTGAATCTGGCTTGGAGGAACAGGAGGATCCTGATGAAGAGACGGCATGATCTCGAGCTGTGAGCCGTTCATCAGAAGGTTAATGTAATTACACTAAATGATAATTACACTTGTGCTGTTCCGTCTCCAGGAGATGAGTTCCAGATTCGTGTTCGGCATTCACACTTTTCGGCGTGAAGAACAGAAAAGGGTTTGCCAGCACTGTGGTGTGTACCTGTGATTACGCACGCTGGAGGAGCTTTGGCTCGGAGGGAGGCCGGATCCACTCCAGAGGCTTTTAAAGGAGCCAGACTCAATATTAATCACTCCCAGGAAGCTCATCAGATCAGGCTGAGGCGTGAAGCATTACACACATGTAACAGTAAAAAGGACCCGCAACTCTATTCAACTCAGTGACTTTTTTTAGGGAATATAATAGTGTTTATTCTAAACGATTTATCTGTGATTGAGTATAATTCATGATCCTGGTAATCTATAAGTTCCTCTTGCAGCATCTCTTCTCTGATGATGTGGGTAGAGCAACCTGTCACTCACATGAGATCAACCAATAGCAAACCACAACCATCCAATCAATTCCCCACGGACACAATCAAGCCCCGCCCACGTGTTCTTGTTCCAGAAGCGCTTCACTCGATATACGACACAATAGAGGAGAAAAGACCAGCACAACTTCCCTTTCATGACTTGAAACCGATGATTTAAAAACATTTTAAACATTCTATAATGTCAATCATGTTTAAGTGCTAATAAATTACATTGTGCCTTCTCAAGCTAAAAAAATATATTCATATATAAATGAAAATATTACAATATTCAATCATTTTAAAGTTTAATTCAGAATTACTAGTTTTTTGGAGTGAATGCCCCCCCCCCCCTCTCTCTCTTTCTCTCTCTCTCTCTCTCTCCCTCTCTCTCTCCCCCCCTCTCTCTATCTCTCTCCCTCTCTTCCTCTCTCTCTCTCTCTCCCTCTCTCTCCATCTCTCTCCCTCTCTCTCTATCTCTCTCCTCTCCCCCCCCCTCTCTCTCTCTCCCCCTCTCTCTCTATCTCTCCCTCAATCTCTATCTCTCTCCTCTCCCCCTCTTTCTCTATCTCTCTCCCTCTCTCTCTCTCTCTCCCCCTCTCTCTATCTCTCTCCTCTCCCCCCCCCTCTCTCTCTCTCCCCCTCTCTCTCTATCTCTCCCTCTCTCTCTATCTCTCTCCTCTCCCCCTCTTTCTCTATCTCTCTCCCTCTCTCTCTCTCTCTCCCCCTCTCTCTATCTATCTCTCTCTCTCCTCCCTCTCTCTATCTCTCTCCCTCTCTCTCTCTCCCCCCCCTCTCTCTCTCCCCCTCTCTCTCTCATCTCCCCCTCTTTCTCTATCTCTCTCCCTCTCTCTCTCTCTCTCCCTCTCTCTATCTATCTCTCTCTCTCTCCTCTCTGTCTCTATCTCTCTCCCTCTCTCCCTCTCTCTCTATCTCTCTCCTTTCCCCCTATCTCTATCTCTCTCCCTCTCTCTCTCCCTCTCTCTCTCCCTCTCTCTCTCCCTCTCTCTCTCCCTCTCTATCTCCCTCTCTATCTCCCTCTCTATCTCTCTCCTCTCTCCCTCTCTCTATCTCTCTCCTCTACCACTCTCTCTCTATCTCTCTCTATCTCTCTCCTCTCCCCCTCTCTCTCTATCTCTCTCCCTCTCTCTCTCCCCCTCTCTCTCTATCTCTCTCCCTCTCTCTCTCCCTCCCCCTCTCTCTCTCCATCTCTCCACCTCTCTCTATCTCTCTCCCTCTCTCTCTCTCTCTCTCTAGGACTCGAGGGATGCGATCTCTGCACACACACCCAAAGATGCTCTCAGATGTCTGCATTCTTCTCCATTTTGTTCAGACGATTTCTGCTCAAGTTTAGCTTTAAAATGTGTGTTGGAATATAACCTTGAGATCAAGGTGATATGTACGTTTGTAGAACTGATCCATTACGGATCAGGAAGCATCAATGTGCTTAAAAGATTGGAATCATAAAAACTGGATCATTCCGACGTTTCTGAAGAACGTTTTTGAAGCCTAAAGTGGGCGGAGCCAGCCGTCGCCATCTTGGCAGCGCGTCACTCCCAAATAAATGAAGCGAGGCGGGGCGTGCGTGGTGCTGAGACCACGCCCCCAAGCTCGACATGATCGAGTTAGCTCAGGCTGAGTGCATGTTCACAGAGGAAAACAACTGAAATACAGCGCTGGTTGTGCTCTCGCTACTCGACGACAGAATCCAACGGCCTGGGCGAAGGTATAATGCGTGTACTAAATTGAACAAAATAATCCCGAAAAAAGCACAAACACGGCAGAGATGGCAAGTTCAGCGGCGGAATTAGCTGAAGTAGTAACGTGATGCTAACGCTAGCAAACAAACGCCTAGCAGCAACAGCAGCGGCAATCCACTTGTCACTCAAGTGGCCACACCTTTAATTAAGCAGAATTCTAAGGCTTAAAATATTTTAAATGGATGAGTAATACAAAAAATTAGCAAAATAAGCTATATAGACTTAAAGCAATTTTTGTTCCAGGCTGTAAATATATTTTTTTCTGCTGTAAAGTTGGGCATTTTAAAATGGGGGTCTATGGGATTTACTCTATTTTGCCTCTAGTGGCCAGTCAATGAACTGCAGTTAAGTCACTTCCGTGTTGGCTTCACAAGAGAGACTGGAAGGTTGCCGCTAGATCCTGACACACATCAAGCTTTCTCAGACATACAGCGAGCTCCGTCAGGATTCACGACATCACCTCGGATCTGCTCTCTAAGTCTTTATATCCTGTGCCATCACCAAATCTTATTTTTTATATGAATATTGCAGATTAGATTAGATTAGACTGAGAGCTTCCATGGTTCACTCTTGTCTTGTACAACATTCAGTTCTGCTCCTCAAATATGTTTGGTTGAGCAGCTAATACTCACTGTTATATCACTGTGCTTATCTGTGTAATATGTGAGAATGAAAACCCGGATCTGGAGCAGACTGATCATAATACGCTGTCATATATGACGCACAAAACCAGATGCTGGGCTTCTTTCTGAATTATTGTTGTCGGTGGAGCAAAAAAATATACAACCTAACTTAGCATATGAAATCACTCT
The DNA here is from genome assembly GCA_030578275.1 of Meda fulgida. Classification (NCBI taxonomy): domain Eukaryota; kingdom Metazoa; phylum Chordata; class Actinopteri; order Cypriniformes; family Leuciscidae; genus Meda; species Meda fulgida. The sequence goes on from CM060627.1 coordinate 32,771,891, forward strand.
CATTCTTACAAAGGTCACAGGCTTATAATTGTTTGCACATATAAGATTATCAAAATTCAAAGGCATTCAAACCTTTCCCTCAGGAGTGATTGTGCTGATTCATCTAATTGCACTCCAGATCTAGGCTATTGTAAGTGTCCAGTCTGAAGCATTTATTCTGCTGGAGAATGACATAAAGGGCCCTCCATCCATTAGCTCTCAGTGGGAGTCTGAACTCACATGTGCTGCCGGTGCGACTTGAGTTACACAACGTGCTCTTCAGAACCGGTCGGTTTCACAGGCCACTCTTACAGAACACATGAAGATCTCCTGCAACACCTATATTAATACATTAACAAAAAGAAGCACGCTGATGTGCAACCTGAACACCTGAACAACTGAACACCTGAACACATGAACACCTGAGCACTTGAACACCTGAACACTTGAACACCTGAACACCTAAACACACGAACACCTGAACACTTAAACACCTGAACACTTAAACACCTGAACACTTAAACACCTGAACACTTAAACACCTGAACACTTAAACACCTGAACACTCGAACAACTGAACACCTGAACACTTGAACACCTGAACACCTGAAAACTTGAACACACTTGTACACCTGAACACCTGAACACAATGAACACCTGAACACTTGAACACCAGAACACACGAACACCTGAACACTTGAACACCTAAACACGAACACCTGAACACTTGAACACCTAAACACTTGAACACCTGAACACTTGAACACCTGAACACCTAAACACACTAACACCTGAACACTTAAACACCTGAACACTTAAACACCTGAACACTTAAACACCTGAACACTCGAACAACTGAACACTCGAACAACTGAACACCTGAACACTTGAACACCTGAACACCTGAAAACTTGAACACACTTGTACACCTGAACACCTGAACACAATGAACACCTGAACACTTGAACACCAGAACACCTGAACACTTTAACACCTAAACACGAACACCTGAACACTTGAACACCTAAACACTTGAACACCTGAACACTTGAACACCAGAACACCTGAACACTTGAACACACTTGAACACCTGAACACATGAACATCTGAACACATGAACACCTGAACACCTGAACACTTGAACACATGAACACCTGAACACATGAACACCTGAACACCTGAACACAAGAACACCTGAACACCTGAACACTTGAACAAATGAACACCTGAACACTTGAACACCTGAACACTTGAACAAATGAACACCTGAACACTTGAACACTTGAACACATGAACACATGAACACCTGAACACCTGAACAAATGAACACCTGAACACCTGAACAAATGAACACCAGAACACCTAAACACATGAACACATGAACACCTAAACACATGAACACCTGAACACCTGAACAAATGAACAGCTGAACACTTGAACAAATGAACACCTGAACAAATGAACACCAGAACACCTGAACACCTAAACACATGAACACCTGAACACCTAAACACATGAACACCTGAACACTTGAACAAATGAACACCTGAACACATGAACACATGAACACCTGAACACATGAACACCTGAACACATGAACACCTGAACACTTGAACACCTGAAGACCTGAACACTTGAACACCTGAACACTTGAACAAATGAACAGCGGAATACTTGAACACCTGAACACATGAACACATGAACACCTGAACACCTGAAGACCTGAACACATGAACACATGAACACCTGAACACCTGAACACATGAACACCTGAACACCTGAACACCTGCACACCTGAACACCTGAACCCAACACTTGTTGCAAAGAAAACATTTCTATGTTTGCGTAGTGTAAACAGAATCTATTGCTATTTTCACTTAGTGTGAACAGCTGCTGCCTATAATAAGTGAAGATGTCTTGTTAAGATATTTGTTTTTAAAATAATGAAATAACTGAATAATAAAAAAGGCAAACTACTTGGTTGTAGTTCATGAATTCAAACCTAATGCTGATCTTGTTTAAAGACACTGATTATTGCAGAAGTTAAAAACATGAAAATGTGAAAAGCTTGTAGAAGTTTAAGTTTACTGTAAAGCAAATTAACTGAATTGAATACATTTTAATTTTATAAAAAATGTTTTACCAAATAATTTGGCCCTTTAAAATTGCTAGAAAATCAGAGCTGTATGTCTAACCAAGTTGTGTTGATATCACAATAATCGATCTGTTGAAATGCTTTAAAGTACAATTTCCATGGTAACGCAATTTCAACACTTTTACAGGAGTGTTACAGGAGTGTTTACTGACCGTAAACTGGCTCTAGTTTTATTTTCCAGAATTTTCCAGAGCTTTCTTCTTCTTCATTATATCAGGACAGTTGTACTGTACATTTTTTACTTTTAATCCATAAATTAAAAACATGCTGATAAAAAAAGATTATGAATTGCACATTTTTTTAATCAGTTAATAGAGCCTGATATAATGATATACAGAGACAACAATCATTATTGTGGTGACAGAAATCTGTGAACGAAGGAACTGTATTCCACCAAACATACAGAAACGCATCACTCTTCTTCTGTCTTCGGCTTTATATGAATAATAGATCACAAACCTAAAGCAGCGTTTGCCTCGCAAGAGTCGAGCCCAAGATTTAGATTATTATCTATATTTTGCTTCGTGAGAAACATTAGGCATGATGAGGTTAACGCCTCCACAATAAATAGGTCACCTTGTGTGGCTGCGGTTTATTCAATCTGAATGAGCTCATTAAATCTGGCTGTATGTACCCAACTATAGCATGTGAAGGTCAAGGGTTCAGAAGCAGGACTGAGTTCAAACACACACACACACACACACACACACACACACACACACACAGACACAGATGTTGGTGCAACAGCATTATGAGTACTCTCCATAGGCGTAATGGTTTTTATACTGTACAAACTGTATATTCTATCTGCTTGCACTGCCCCTATCCCTAAACCTACCCATCACACACACACACACACACTGCCCCATCCCTAAACCTACCCATCACACACACACACACACACACACACACACACGCACACGCACACGCACACGCACACGCACACGCACACGCGCACACGCACACGCACACGCACTGCCCCTATCCCTAAACCTGCCCATCACAGGAGACATTCTGCATTTTTACATTTTTAATAAAACACTGTTTTTTATGTTTTTTTTAAGCTATTTGAATTATGAGGACTTTTGAAATGTCCTCATAAACCACCTATAAGTTGCAATACCAGTGTAATACACATGTCATTATACAAATTTTTGTCCTCATAAATCACATAAACCAACCCACACACACACACAGAGTTGTAACGCATGCCTCCTGTGCTAAGGTATTCATGAACTGGTTTGTAGATGATTACTTCTAATCTCAGATGTTTGTTGCTCTCAGAAGATCCTACAGACACTATGAGATCCGTGTCCATTTAATTCCACCAGAGAGAGAGAGAGAGAGAGAGAGAGAGAGAGAGAGAGAGAGAGAGAGAGAGAGAGAGAGAGAGAGAGAGAGAGAGAGAGAGAGAGAGAGAGAGAGAGAGAGAGAGAGAGAGAGAAATTCATCTTTCAATATGAACTGACACAATTTATAATTCAATTTGTTGCGTTGGGAAGTGAGGGCAGTGTTACTGCATTACCATAATAAAATAAAAGAGATACCATAATTTACTGTCTGTCATATTGAATACACAGAGTCTCTATAGCCTGCCAGTGACTGCCCTACACACACACAACATTAATCAGCTACGAATATCATATTTCAGCAGAAAGGCACGGTGATATGGTCAATACAGTCACGGATAAAGAGCGTTGAAAGGCTTGACACGCACAAACCTCCAGCCATCACTACACACACACACACACACACACACACACACACACACACACACAATTTAGTTTGTGTTGATATTTTGTTCAGCTGTAAATGTTCTTTAGGCTGTGTGTGCGTGTGCGTGCGTGTGTGTGTGTGTAGTGATGGCCGGAGGGTTTCAGTGCAGTGTGTGTGTGTGTGTGTGTGTGTGTGTGTGTATTGACCAAACAGGATCTATAAGTTTCTGCATGTTTAACATCAGTGGTCTACAGATGTAGAGTCGCGGGTCAGTTCTGTTATGGATCACTGGGAAAAACAAGGATACATGCAGAAATAAACTGCAGCTAAGCATGTAATATAAAGCAAAGAAAAACGACTAGGAGGAGAAAACTATTCCTGAATCTTTATTTCTCTGCAGTATTTCAGCTCGTGTGTGTGTGTGTGTGTGTGTGTGTGTGTACAACATGGATTCTTAAGGACAATTTTGCCACTTGATGCACAATATAAGAGAATAAGGATCAGTTGATCTAGGCCTGATGTCCTGCGAGGAATGAACCGTATGTCAGCAGATTATCTGAGGAGATTCACAATCAAGCCGCTTCATTATGTGCTGTTTACTGAGAACAAGGAAGCATCTTATCAAATGGAGAGTTCATCAGCAGGCACAGTGTGATATATGAATGTCCCTGCCGTGTGAATAATCTGCTGGTGTGAAGCTTCTGGCTGGATTGTGTCTCGTCTCCAACACCAACATGATGTTCCCGAAACGCAACGAACGGATTCTTCAAAGATCATTCGCATGAAAATCAATGCATATAATTTCAGCACTTACTGTCACGAGCTCTGATAAAAAAAACCTGATTGATACTGTACATTAGAATTAGTCTAGAACCAACACAAAGCCTGCCAGTGGGAACACTCCCGCTGGTCTCTCCAGAGGAACTCCCATATATCCGGGTATGAGAATTTCACATCAGTATGAAATAAAGGCATCGTGTAACAAGAGAAGATGAAAAATATCAGAAATATAACCACACAGAAATATTTAAAGAAACATTTCCATTACTTGTGAAATCTAAACTAAACTAATGTTTCTAGGTCTGACTATGTGTAAAAGTTTATGATCAAATGTTCTCTTGCACAATAAATGATCCGTTCATTTCACCTCCCGCGACAGACCTGTCAATTACCATAAACTCCTTTAGCATATAAAAGACAATGGATTTGCATGAATGTTCTCTAAAGTCTAGCAATAATATTTCTCCTCACATTGTGAAGAAAACCTGATATTTGATGGAGACTTTATTCTCTTTCCCCTGTGAGACGTTAGCTCGGCTTTCACAACAGCAAATGAAAAAGAAAAATACTAAATCAAGATAAAAGCTCCATAAACAATCTAAACATAAAGGAAATGGATAAAATATGGGATAATAAAGGATAAAAAAGCCGTCAGCTACGATATTGTGCCCCTCAGTTTGAGGTCTTGTCCACACTAATAAGTGTTTGTTTGAAAACACAACTTTTTTGCCTCTCGGATATGAAAATACTTTCAAAAGTGGATAAATTTGAAAATGCCGTTTTCGTGTTGTAGTGTGGACTGTGAAAACGATACCGTAAGTTAAGTCATGTGACGCATATTGTAGCAATAGATATGTATGTTTATAGCGGTATTGTGGCTGTTATGTGCTGTTCACTTTCACACAGCTGCTGAAATGTCACTTCACACACTCTTCATATCACAGTCCTGCACAGATGACAGAATTCACTCGCATTTGCTGCGGTAAAACATGAGAACAGTTTTGTTTCAGTTTGGATGAGAAACTTTTGGAGAACGCCTGGAAACGCTCGTGTGGACTGAGAGCGCTTTGAAACGAAAACACCGTTTTCAAATGTATCCGGATTAATGTAGACGTAGCCTGGGTTCACTATGCGTCACATGACTAAACTTACATCATCGTTTTCAAATATGTCAAATTTCAAATATATTTTCCCAGTCCACACTACAACACGAAAAAGGCATTTTCAAATGTATCCACTTTGGAGAGCGTTTTCAAAAAGGTTAGTTTTCATTAATAAGAACGCCGTCTCAGTGTGACGGAAGGAAAAAGATGCGTTTTCTAACTCATTTCTAAGCATTAGTGTGGACAAGGCCTGAGTCCCTAGAAAATGAAGCACAATCTCTGACTTGAGCTGAAAGGATTTCAGAAATGATTTCTCTTGGTGTTTTGCAGCTTAGAGAATATGGAGCGAGAGCACAACTGCGCTGGCATTTACAGACTCTGCTGTTTATGGACACAGTGGGAGGATTTTGCTGATTGTTGTCACACTAATGAAGTTGCCGGCGAGGGTTCTGGCAGTTTCGACGGCTCGCTGGCCTCGTGTGTTTCAGGTGTGTGTGATTTGGACTGGAGCTCAGCTCTGCAGGACTCTGGGTTGAAGACGCTGTCGATGTGACAAATCATTTATCTGAGAAACTGTGACTCAGCCAATGAGAAGAGCGTGTGGAGCCGGCCAATCAGATTCCTCGTGGGCGGGGCTATCCAACAGGATATGGGATATGCACTGACATGAGTTTCCAGCGGGAACACACTCCCTCACACTGGGTGCCAGAAGAGCTGCGGAGCGACAGAAGTTAACAGCGGAAACTACGAAAACACCCGTAAAACAAACGATTATCGAGCCTGATTTCCACGCCGGGGAAATACATGAAGCAAATTTGCTTGTGAACGCTTGTTGTTTCTGCCTCTCTGTGTTTCTGCCGCTCTGTGTCTCTGCCGCTCGTTGTTTCTGCCTCTCTTTGTTTCTGCCTCTCGGTGTCTCTGCCTCTCGGTGTCTCTGCCTCTCGGTGTCTCTGCCTCTCGGTGTCTCTGCCGCTCGTTGTCTCTGCCTCTCTGTGTCTCTGCCGCTCGGTGTCTCTGCCGCTCGGTGTCTCTGCCGCCCGGTGTCTCTGCCGCCCGGTGTCTCTGCCGCCCGGTGTCTCTGCCGCCCGGTGTCTCTGCCGCCCGGTGTCTCTGCCTCTCGGTGTCTCTGCCGCTTGTTCTTTCTGCCTCTCTGTGTTTCTGCCTCTCTGTGTCTCTGCCGCTCTGTGTCTCTGCCGCTCTGTGTCTCTGCCGCTCTGCCTCTCTGCGTCTCGGCGTCTCTGCGTCTCGGCGTCTCTGCCGCTCGGCGTCTCTGCGTCTCGGCGTCTCTGCCGCTCGGCGTCTCTGCCGCTCGGCGTCTCTGCCGCCCGGCGTCTCTGCCGCTCGGCGTCTCTGCCGCTCTGCCTCTCTGCGTCTCTGCCTCTCTGCGTCTCTGCGTCTCTGCGTCTCTGCCTCTCTGCGTCTCTGCCTCTCTGCCTCTCTGCCGCTCGGCGTCTCTGCCGCTCGGCGTCCCTGCCGCTCGTGGTCCCTGCCTCTCTGCGTCTCTGCCGCTCGTTGTCTCTGTCTCTCGGTGTCTCTGCCTCTCGGTGTCTCTGCCTCTCGGTGTCTCTGCCTCTCGGTGTCTCTGCCTCTCGGTGTCTCTGCCTCTCGGTGTCTCTGCTTCTCGGTGTTTCTGCCTCACTGTTTCTGCCGCCCGGTGTCTCTGCCGCCCGGTGTCTCTGCCGCCCGGTGTCTCTGCCGCCCGGTGTCTCTGCCGCCCGGTGTCTCTGCCGCCCGGTGTCTCTGCCGCCCGTTGTCTCTGCCTCTCTGTGTCTCTGCCGCTCGGTGTCTCTGCCGCTCGGTGTCTCTGCCGCTCTGTGTCTCTGCCGCTCGGTGTCTCTGCCGCTCGGTGTCCCTGCCGCTCGTTGTCCCTGCCGCTCGTTGTCCCTGCCTCTCAGTGTCCCTGCCGCTCGTTGTCTCTGCCTCTCAGTGTCTCTGTCTCTCAGTGTCTCTGTCTCTCTGTGTTTCTGCTTCTCGGTGTTTCTGCCTCACTGTTTCTGCCTCTCGGTGTTTCTGCCGCTCGTTGTTTCTGCCCCTCGCTGTTTCTGCCCCTCGGTGTTTCTGCCCCTCGGTGTTTCTGCCCCTCGGTGTTTCTGCCCCTCGGTGTTTCTGCCCCTCGGTGTTTCTGCCGCTCGGTGTTTCTGCCGCTCCGTGTTTCTGCCTCTTTCTGTTTCTGCCGCCCGGTGTCTCTGCCGCTCGGTGTTTCTGCCTCTTTCTGTTTCTGCCTCTTTCTGTTTCTGCCGCTCGGTGTTTCTGCCGCTCGGTGTTTCTGCCGCTCGGTGTTTCTGCCGCTCGGTGTTTCTGCCGCTCGGTGTTTCTGCCGCTCGGTGTTTCTGCCTCTTTCTGTTTCTGCCTCTTTCTGTCTCTGCGTCTCTGCCTCTCTGCCTCTCTGCGTCTCTGCGTCTCTGCCTCTCTGCGTCTCTGCGTCTCTGCCTCTCTGCGTCTCTGCCTCTCTGCGTCTCTGCCTCTCTGCGTCTCTGCCTCTCTGCGTCTCTGCCTCTCTGCGTCTCTGCCTCTCTGCGTCTCTGCCTCTCTGCGTCTCTGCCTCTCTGCGTCTCTGCGTCTCTGCGTCTCTGCCGCTCGGCGTCCCTGCCGCTCGGCGTCCCTGCCGCTCGGCGTCCCTGCCGCTCGTTGTCTCTGCCTCTCTGCCTCTCTGCCTCTCGGTGTCTCTGCCTCTCGGTGTCTCTGCCTCTCGGTGTCTCTGCCTCTCGGTGTCTCTGCTTCTCGGTGTTTCTGCCTCACTGTTTCTGCCTCACTGTTTCGGCCTCTCGGTGTTTCTGCCCCTCGGTGTTTCTGCCCCTCGGTGTTTCTGCCCCTCGGTGTTTCTGCCCCTCGGTGTTTCTGCCCCTCGGTGTTTCTGCCCCTCGGTGTTTCTGCCGCTCTGTGTTTCTGCCCCTCGGTGTTTCTGCCCCTAGGTGTTTCTGCCGCTCTGTGTTTCTGCCGCTCGGTGTTTCTGCCGCTCGGCGTTTCGGTGTTTCTGCCTCTCGGTGTTTCTGCCTCTTTCTGTTTCTGCCGCCCGGTGTCTCTGCCGCCCGGTGTCTCTGCCGCCCGGTGTCTCTGCCGCCCGGTGTCTCTGCCGCCCGGTGTCTCTGCCGCCCGGTGTCTCTGCCGCCCGGTGTCTCTGCCGCCCGGTGTCTCTGCCGCCCGGTGTCTCTGCCGCCCGGTGTCTCTGCCGCTCGGTGTCTCTGCCTCTCTGTGTTTCTGCCGCTCGGTGTCTTTGCCGCTCGTTGTCTCTGCCTCTCGGTGTCTCTGCCGCTCGGTGTCTCTGCCGCTCGGTGTCTCTGCCGCTCGGTGTCTCTGCCGCTCGGTGTCTCTGCCGCTCGGTGTCTCTGCCGCTCGGTGTCTCTGCCGCTCGGTGTCTCTGCCGCTAGGTGTCTCTGCCTCTCGGTGTCTCTGCCGCTCTGTGTTTCTGCCCCTCGGCGTTTCTGCCGCTCGGTGTGGCTGCCGCTCGGTGTGGCTGCCGCTCGGTGTGGCTGCCGCTCGGTGTGGCTGCCGCTCGGTGTGGCTGCCGCTCGGTGTGGCTGCCGCTCGGTGTTTCTGGCAGGATCAACGGCTTCTTGTTTCTCTTATTTTTATTTGCCCAGTTAATGTGTTTACTTCTGTTTCCATAATTCAACATTCCTCAACGCTGTTAAAAACCCATTGGTGTTCTGGCTTGCAGTGGTGTGTGCACTCTCCTAATCAGTGCTGTAATTTACTCGTGTAAGGACAAATATCTACGTCCACAGGCTTTAAACCCACCGCTGGTACTGAGTCTCACACAGCTTCGGTCTTCAATGGCACCTCATTTCCATATCATCATAAACTGCAATCAGACATCAGTCAGGATGATTTAATGTTGCTTATGAGTGAGGGAAGTGTGTGTTAATAACTTTTCAGCCATGGATAAATCACTTAAAATCCAATCCTTCCACCCACCAGTTGTTCTGTCAATCAAAGCGAAGCATGTATTCTGATATAATCATTCCCTGCATCAGAATAATGAAGGATCGTAGGAACCGATCGAGCATGGTGGAGTTAGGCGAGACTAAACCAATCAATGTCGGTTTAAATTGTGGACTGAACTCAAACCTTGATCATTTTAAAATGACCTGTTTAAAATCCCATCTGATTTCAGGGCTGTCAATCAAAGCGTGCAGTCCGAAAGATATTTCAAAACTGATATGCAAATCAACAATATTTAACATATCATGGGAGAAATGCCAATGAGTTCTCAGCTCAAAAATAATAAGAGAATTTCAGAGCATTTTAATATCTGTCAGAGTGACTTTTATTATTGGAATGAATATTTCAAAAGATTGTTTTTCAAATGAGTGGGGAAAAGGACTGAGTTTGAAGATTACTTAAACATTTATGGATGGCCAGGATTAGATGCTCCTCCTCATTCAGAGAGAAACATCACACTCAGAAATAAACCTTTAATGGGGTTCTAGAACTGATTTGATGGTCTTTGTAACACATTCTGTTAACTAAGTAACGTTGCACCTACATGTCTACTAGCTCTCATTAGAGTATAAGTAGAGTATTAGTAGAGTATTAGTGGACTGGTAGGTTCGGGTTAGTAGAATAATTAGACATTAGATAATATGTACCGTTCAAAAGTTTGGGGTCGGTAAGATTTTTTATGTTTTTAAAAGAAGTCTCTTCTGCTCACCAAGGCTGCATTTATTTGATTAAAAATACAAAACAAACCAAGTAATATTGTTAAATATTATTTCAATGTAAAACAGCTGTTATCTATGTGAATATATTTTAAAATGTAATTGTAGTGAAGGTTCTTTGGTAGGGATGAAAGAAGACAAGGGTCGGCGTAAAGGGGACTCGAACAATTTATTAAAGCAAAAGCAAAACAAAGAAAAGGTGCGCCACGTGCGCGTTCACCGTAAAACTACGGCAGCAAAACGATATATTATTCAAACAGTAAAACTCAGTCCTTTTGTCAGGCAGGCGATTGTAAGTCCGTTCTCATGAGTCCCCAGTCCTTCTCTCTCTCTCTCTCTTCTGGGCCAGCCGGTTTATATGCGGTCTCCCCACGCCAATTACTGCAATCAGACACAGGTGTTCGTCATTTTGCACTTGACCTACTTACTTACCGCTCGGCTCCTCCCTCGCTCCCCCACTGCAAACTCCGCGAAACCACGCCCCCCTCATCACATACCCCCACCGCCCGACTCAGGCCGGGGAGCCATCCGGCCTGCAGCCCCCCCCCCCCCCCCTCCTCCTGGAGAGGAAGTCAGCTACAGCCATCTGCGCCCCCGGCCTGTGGACCACCTGAAATTTAAAGGGTTGTAACGCCAGATACCAACGGGTGATCCGCGCGTTGGTATCTTTCATGCGGTGGAGCCACTGGAGGGGAGCGTGGTCCGAACAGAGGGTGAATTCCCGTCCCAAGAGGTAATAGCGGAGGGTGAGGACAGCCCATCTGATGGCCAGACATTCTTTCTCCACGGTGCTGTACCTAGCCTCTCTCTTGGAGAGCTTACGGCTAATGTACAGCACCGGCCGCTCCTCACCCTCTACCTCCTGGGACAGGACAGCACCCAACCCCCTGTCCGAGGCGTCTGTCTGCAGAACAAATGGGAGAGAAAAGTTAGGAGCCTGTAAGAGCGGCCCGCCACACAGAGCAGCCTTAATCTGGGTGAAGGCCTGCTGACACTGCTCCGTCCACTGGACGGTATCTGGTGCCACCTTTCTAGTTAGATCAGTCAGCGGGCTAGCAAGGTCCGAATAATTAGGCACAAACCTTCTATAATATCCTGCTAGCCCCAGGAACTGTCTAACCTCCTTTTTGGACTTAGGTCTCGGACAGGTAGCAATTGCTGCAGTCTTATCAATTTGGGGACGCACCTGTCCATGACCCAAGTGGAAGCCCAGATACCTAACCTCCACACGCCCAATCGCACATTTCTTCGGGTTGGCCGTGAGCCCGGCCCCTCGCAGCGTCCTGAGGACAGCCCGCAAATGCTGCATATGACGCTGCCAATCATTACTATAAATGATAATATCATCCAAGTAAGCAGCGGCATATGCAGCATGCGGCCGGAGAATTCTGTCCATCAGGCGCTGGAAGGTTGCCGGAGCCCCGAACAAGCCGAAAGGAAGAGTGACAAATTGGTGTAACCCAAACGGCGTTGTGAAGGCAGTTTTCTCTTTAGACATTGGAGTTAAGGGGATCTGCCAATATCCCTTCGTTAAATCCAGCGTCGAATAAAATCGAGCGGTGCCGAGCCGATCAAGTAACTCGTCAACCCGCGGCATTGGATAGGCGTCGAACTTCGACACCGCGTTCACCTTGCGATAATCCACACAGAACCGGACGGAGCCGTCAGGTTTTGGTACCAAAACTATCGGGCTTGCCCAGTCGCTGTTGGATTCTTCTATTACTCCCATGTCTAACATAGCTTTCAATTCATCCTGAACTACTTTCTTTTTATGTTCAGGTAATCGATAAGGCCGGTTGCGCACTATTACACCCGGCTCGGTCTCAACGTGGTGCTGAATAAGGTCGGTTCGGCCGGGCAGGGGCGAGAACACATCAGCAAACTCCGTTTGTAACTTGCGTACATCAGTGAGTTGGAACGGTGAGAGGTGGTCTCCACCAGGTGCCAGAGCGAGTGATTGGGACTTTGAATTCGCCTCTGGACCGAGATCCTCCTCCCTACTCACTACCGTTGCCAAAATCACTGACTCCGCCTCATTCCATTTTTTAAGGAGATTGAGGTGGTAAACCTGATGTGCGCCACCCCTATCCGTACGAGCGACTTCATAGTTGAGGTCCCCAATTCGCCGTGTGACCTCAAAGGGTCCTTGCCACTTCGCGAGTAATTTTGAACTAGACGTGGGGAGTAATACAAGCACTTTATCTCCCGGTGTAAACTTGCGTAGTCTAGCCCCCCTGTTGTACAGCCGACTTTGTTTGTCCTGAGCCTGTAACAAATTCTCTATAGACAGCCGCCCCAAAGTGTGGAGTTTTGTTCTCAGGTCCATGACATATTGAATTTGACTCTTGCAATTCGAAGGTCCGTCCTCCCAAGTTTCCCTAAGTATGTCGAGCACCCCGCGGGGCTGACGTCCATAAAGAAGCTCGAAGGGGGAAAACCCCGTGGAGGCTTGCGGGACCTCGCGTACAGCGAACAAGAGGGGTTCTAGCCACTTATCCCAATTTTTGGCGTCTTCCTGTACGAACTTTCGAATCATTGACTTCAACGTGCGATTAAAGCGCTCGACCAGTCCGTCTGTTTGTGGGTGATAGACGCTGGTACGGACCGATTTAATGCCCAATAATTCGTAAAGCTCGCGAATAGTACGTGACATAAACGCCGTGCCTTGGTCGGTGAGAATCTCCTTTGGGATTCCCACCCGGGAGATTAACTGAAACAGTGCGCTCGCCACACTCTTGGCCGAAATGTTGCGAAGCGGCACTGCTTCGGGGTACCGTGTTGCATAATCCACCAGGACTAATGCAAAACGGTGCCCCCGTGCGGATCGTTCTAATGGCCCGATGAGGTCCATGCCAATTCTTTCGAAGGGGACCTCCACTAAAGGAAGGGGGCACAATGGTGCTTTTGGGTTGGCCAGTGGGTTTACCAACTGACATTCACGACAAGACGCGCACCACTTGCGCACGTTCTCGTGAATGCCTGGCCAAAAAAATCGGGTCATTAGACGATTTAGTGTTGCCGTTTGCCCTAAATGTCCAGCCATAGGATTACAATGAGCCGCCTGGAAAAGCATTTCCCGACGGCTTTTCGGAACTAACAATTGTGTTGTATCCTGCTTTGTCTGGGCGTCCTGGGTCACCCGATACAACTTATCTTTTATAATTGAAAAATAAGGACGTGAAAGAGGTCGGTCGGGATGGAGAGGCTGTCCGTCGATTGTGCGGACCTGATCAAAGGCATTTTTGAGCGTTTCGTCTCGGGACTGTTCCAGAGGAAAGTCATCACGCTCCGAAAGATCCTGTCTTTCAACAGCGTTCCGATCCTCTGGCGCAGGTCCCGAGGGTCCCGGCACAGCCTCTCCTACCTGAGCGACCGCTCCCTTCCCTCGCTTCCTTTTAAACCCAGAAACACCCGCACACAAATGTCCCAATAATATTTTAAACCCCGGCCAATTGGTTCCCAAAATTAGCGGGTGCCGGAGGTGCTGACTTACAGCTACCTCTACACTATGCTTTTGGCCCCTAAATTGGAACGTGACCGGCACTAAGGGATATTCGACCACTTCCCCGTGTACACACCTTACCTTAACCATGCGGCTATTATCCAATGCCGCGGGTTGAATCAGACTTTGGTGGATGGAGGTTTGGTTACAGCCTGAATCCACCAAAGCCCGAAAAGTACCCCCCTTTATACTCACTGGTATTTGGTACAACCCAGCCTGATCGGGGGCGGCCTGCGGCGTGTCAGGGACCCTTACCAGCGTCCCCACCTCCATTACTGGACAGTGGTCGACAAAATGCCCCGGGTCCCCGCAACGCCGACAGGCCGGCCCAGACCTTCCCGCCACCCCAGCGGCGGGAAGTGGGTCAAGTGGTTGGCGTGGGGAGAGCGCGGGAGCCTGGAGGGAAGGGAAGCCCGACAGAGAGGCGGGTCCCCTAGGCGGTGCTCTGGGCGCTGGTGCATGTTCAGTTCCAGCGTTGGTCCTCCACCGGGGCGCCGGCCTAGGAGGGAAACCGCCTCGGGACCTAGGGAGAGGGACAGGGCGAGACAACACAGAGGAAGGGGAGGGAGAGGGAGGAGAGAGAGAGAGAGAGAGAGAAGCCGCTGGTAGGGGTTCGCCGACCCCTGGGCACGCCACCATCTGGTCCTCCGCCAACTGGATGGCCTGGTTCAGCGACGTCGGGCGGTGGCACTGGACCCACTGCGCGGTCCTCCGGGGCAACCGCGCAACAAACTGCTCCAGTACCACTTGGTCGATGATGGCCTCGACGTCACGTTCCTGGGCCATCAACCATTTGCGGCACGCGTCCCGGAGCTGTTGCGCGAAGACGAAGGGCCGACCGGACTCCCCTAGCTCCAGGGTCCGGAAGCGCTGTCTGCTTTGCTCGGGGGTCCGGCCGACCCGCTGCAAGATGGCGCGCTTGAGGTCTTGATAGACCAGGAGGTTCGGGACTGGCAACTGCTGTGCGGCGATCTGTGCCTCTCCGGACAGCAGGGGGATCAGCCGCACCGGCCAGTCCTCGGGCGGCCAGCTCCAGGCCTCGGCGGTCCTCTCAAAAAGCTCGAGGAAAGCTTCCGGGTCGTCCTGTGGGCCCATCTTGTGGAGAGGAACGGTCTGGACCGAGGCTGAAGCTGGCGTTGATGGTCTGGCCCGCCCCTCCCGGTCCATCCAGCTCCGGAACAGCTCGCGGTCCTCCTGCTGGGCTCGGAGGAGCGCCTCGAAGCGACGCTCCTGTTCCTCCTTAACTGCCAGCAGGGCACGGTGTTGTTCTTGGTGTAGACCCGCGAGCGCGTGGATGACATCCGCAAATGGGGACGGAGGCTGTCTGGCGGCGGCTTCTTCTTCCATCCCGGGTTTCGGCACCAGTGTAGTGAAGGTTCTTTGGTAGGGATGAAAGAAGACAAGGGTCGGCGTAAAGGGGACTCGAACAATTTATTAAAGCAAAAGCAAAACAAAGAAAAGGTGCGCCACGTGCGCGTTCACCGTAAAACTACGGCAGCAAAACGATATATTATTCAAACAGTAAAACTCAGTCCTTTTGTCAGGCAGGCGATTGTAAGTCCGTTCTCATGAGTCCCCAGTCCTTCTCTCTCTCTCTCTCTTCTGGGCCAGCCGGTTTATATGCGGTCTCCCCACGCCAATTACTGCAATCAGACACAGGTGTTCGTCATTTTGCACTTGACCTACTTACTTACCGCTCGGCTCCTCCCTCGCTCCCCCACTGCAAACTCCGCGAAACCACGCCCCCCTCATCACAGTAATTTATTCCTGTGATGTCAAGCTGAATTTTCAGCATCATTACTCCAGTCTTCAGTGTCACATGATCCTTCAGAAATCACTCTAATATGATTATTTGATGCTCAAGAAACATTTATAATTATTATCACAGTTGACAACAGTTGTGCTGCTTCATATTTTTGTGCAAACAGTGATTCATTTTTTTCAGGATTCTTTGAAAGTTCAAGAGAAAAGCATTTCATTAAATAAATATTTTGCATTATTATAAATGTCTTTACTGTCACTTTATATCAATTTCATGCGTCCTTCCTGAAGAAAAGTATTAATTTCTTTAAAAAAAAAAAAAAAATTTACCCCAAACTTTTGAACGGTAGTGTAGTTTCAAAGGAGCATCAAAATAAAGAGTTAGCAGATATTAAGCAGACAGTTTACAAATACTCTAATGAGAGTTAGTTTAATAATAATAATTAATAATTCATTACAGTTACATAGCGCTTTTCTCTACACTCAAAGCGCTTTACATAGAAGGGGGAAATATTTTATCTTTTTGTTTAGTTTACATGTAGCTGCACAGTTACTCATAGTACTCATCAGAATATTCAAAAGGGACTATCAAAATAAAGTGTAAGCCTCTACGACTCTTGACTCAGTTTTGAAAGAACACCAAAAAATGGCAAAAAGGTTCTATATAAGTGTAATGAAGCTTCAGGAGAGTGAGGATCCATTTGCAGTTTTATTATAATCATGGTCGTACAATCAGGGTCTATCACCAGCAAACACAACAGTAGAGATAAGGCAACTCGTAATCCAGAAACAGGCATAAGGTCAGGGCAGGCGGCAAACTTACATAAATCAGTCCAGTAGAGAATATAGTCCAGGGCAGGCAGCAAAGAATCAGGACGAGACAGTCCAAAAGTAATCCACGGGAAGACCAAACACAGGAAGAAACGTTCAGAGATGATCACCAGGGTAAATACAAAACTTCGCAATGAGGGTGAGTCTGAGAGCACCTTAAATAGTCCACTGACGAAGGTCAGGTGTAAGGTAATCAGTGCCAGTATGTGGGAATATAGTTCAAATAGTTTAATATTCAGGAGAGGGTTCCCTCTGGTGGTGAGCAGGAGGAACCACGGGAGTCTCATTTGTGACAATAAGGAGAAATGTCTTAAATGGTTGTATAATACTTTCATATTTAACAGGTTATTTTTTTTTTCTAGTGAAGTATTTTAACAAACTTTATAAAATTTCATTTGAAATGAAATGTGAACTTAAAGGCACAGTATGTAATTTTCGCCACTAGAGGTCGCTTATTCAAAACGAAGGCACAGTGAATGAGCGCGGGATAATGGCAGCGTCGTCTTCAGACTCGGGCAGAAATCATGTACATGGATGAGCGAATGTATTACAGTTTTATTAATGTTGCTGTGGAATGAAGCAGGACTGAGAGCCGCTGGAGCGAATGCTAACGAGAGAGACCCCCGACTCACACCGGCCCCGAGATCTTACATGGTTAAAACTATCAGAATAAATACATTTGAGTGTGTTGAAAGTTATGTTATAGCATTGCTCAATGCTTTATTCAGTAATCTAGACATTATAATACCATATTAATATAAAGTGGAAGACTTGTGTAGCTAATATATTCTAATGATGGAGAAAGCTCTCTCTGCTTATGATATATTAGCCACTTGACAAAATAGTAATAACATGATACAAACATGGCACTCACGGTAAATCAAGAAAACAACTGAAGACTAACCGTGTTTAGCAATTTACCAAGGATTGGTTTTCTGATGATAAAAGTATCCAAACAGTTGCTCACGTCTAATAAAACACATCATATATTAAAGTGTCTTTGTTGTTTTCATGGTTTCTGAGTAAAACTGGAAACCAAGGGAAACGTGGATATGAAGATGCAACGACGCGGACCATGGTTAAACTGCTGAATTCTCTGGATTTAAAACATTGTTTGATACATTTAGGATAATGTAGATACACAACTCAGCTAAATATGTAACTGATCTAGTGGTTTGTGGATGTTTTTAAGTCCATAAAATGATCCCATGTAAAAAGGTTTCTATATATAGAGAGTTGTGTCAGCACAACTCAATAACAAACTCAAGCTCAGTCTGCGCACTTCAGGGATTTGAATTGTATTTATTTTATTATTATTTGCATTACCAGACTATAGAAGCCCGTTTCCACCACAAAGTAAAAAATTAAGAAGGTTATTGTGAGAGAAAGATGAAAAAAAGAAATAGTCACACCGTCAGATATACATTAAATTCGCAATTGCAGAAACTTAAAGGCCAGATCTTCCCCCCGGTTTCACAGACAAGGTTTAAGTTAGTCCCAGACTAAACTGCATGTTTGACCCGAAAGATAATGGCCAGGACACAAAAGCGACAGAAGGGTTGTTGAAGTGTGCAATACTACTTCTCCTCTCCTGAAACATGACATGAGGACTAGCATATTAATACGTTTATGTGAAAGAACTGTCTCCATCTCTTCGGGGAACCGCTCTATATTCAAGCCGAGCAGAAGCAAAGGTCAGAGCCTTGAAAACCCATCATATCTGTCCCTGTCCAGGAACCAGCCATGTGAATGAACGGTGACTTTGGGATACATATGGATATGAATAATTATTATTTCTGCTTTTATTGTCAAATCAGCTTTATTTCTATAGCGCTTTTTACAATACAAAGTGTTTCAAAGCAGCTTTACAGAGATAACAGGAAAATAATGCAACAAAGGTTGTGATGGTTCATTTCTGTTGTAAAAAATTATTAATTTAGTTCATATATATATTTATATATATATATATATATATATATATATATATATATATATATATATATATACACACACATATATACATCCAGCCGCTCTGAAGAAACCGTGATGTCATCGTCCAGCTCAGTTCAGTTCTGATATAATGTTCTGCTGTCAATGCAGGAGATCAATAATATTGTTGGATATTACATGTGTGTAGCACTGCAGAGAGAAGAGTTTCTACTATCTCATATATTTGATCTATTTTTTACTCACTGTCTTTATACAGGTACACAGTTTATAGTAACCACGTCTGTTAAAAACAACCACAAAAAAAAGTTATAGCTCACAGGAAATCTTTGTCAACAGTGAATGGGAGAAACACTGGAAATTAATCTTTGAGTCACTGATTTGTGAAATCCAATTTGAGAATCAAATAAACTGGCTAATTGAAAGGATTCATTAACTGATTTGATTCCTAATTCAACTCACTGAGTCACTGATCTGGTCTTCTCACTGCAGGGGAAGATTATCACTGAATAATGACTGTTTCTGGAAAAGCGATCATAGATATAGAACACTTACAGTGTAAAGTAATACTTCTCTGGTGTTTTTTATAATTCTTGACAGATGTCAAAAAAGCAATTTCTCCTTTTGTGTTCCACACAAAAAAACTGGATATGTGTGGGTGCAAATGATGATTGTGGTAAACTATTCCTTTGGGTTCGTACACATACTGTAAAAATTAAATTCACTCACAGGATCACTCACAGTCACAATCATTCGCCGGTCACGATCACTCACAGTCACGATCACTCGCCAGTCACAATCACTCACAGTCATGATCACTCGCCGGTCACGATCAATCACAGTCACGGTCACTCGCCGGTCACGATCACTCACAGTCATGATCACTCGCCGGTCACGATCACTCACAGTCATGATCACTCGCTGGTCACGACCAATCACAGTCACGGTCACTCGCCGGTCACGATCACTCGCAGTTGGGATCACTCGCCGGTCACGATCACTCACAGTCACGATCACTCACAGTCACGATCACTCGCAGTCACGATCACTCGCCGATCACGATCACTCAGTCACGATCACTCATAGTCACCATCACTCGCCGGTCACAATCACTCACAGTCACGATCACTCGCCGGTCACGATCTCTCACAGTCACAATTACTCACAGTCACGATCACTCGCTGGTCACGATCACTCGCCGATCACGATCACTCACAGTCACGATCACTCGCCGGTCACAATCACTCACAGTCACGATCACTCACAGTCACGATCACTCACAATCACCATCACTTACAGTCACCATCACTTACAGTCACCATCACTCACAGTCACCATCACTCACAGTCACCATCACTTACAGTCACCATCACTCGCCGGTCACAATCACTCACAGTCACGATCACTCACAGTCACGATCACGATCACTCAAAGTCACGATCACTCGCCGGTCACAATCACTCACAGTCACGATCACTCGCTGGTCACGATCACTCACAGTCACGATCACTCACAGTCACGATCACTCACAGTCACGATCACTCGCCGGTCCCGATCACTCACAGTCACCATCACTCACAGTCACCATCACTCGCAGTCACCATCACTCACCATCACTCACAGTCACCATCACTCACAGCCACCATCACTCACAGTCACGATCACTCACAGTCACGATCACTCACAGTCACGATCACTCACAGTCACCATCACAGTCACGATCACTCACAGTCACCATCACTCACAGTCACCATCACTCACAGTCACCATCACTCACAGTCACTCACAGTCACCATCACTCACAGTCACCATCACTCACAGTCACTCACAGTCACCATCACTCACAGTCACTCACAGTCACCATCACTTACAGTCACCATCACTCACAGTCACTCACAGTCACGATCACTCATAGTCACCATCACTCACAGTCACCATCACTCACACATCACTCACACATCACTCACAGTCACCATCACTCACAGTCATGATCACTCTCAGTCACCGTCACTCACAGTCACCATCACTCACAGTCACCATCACTCACAGTCACTCATAGTCACCATCACTCATAGTCACGATCACTCACAGTCACTCACAGTCCCGATCACTCATAGTCACGATCACTCACAGTCCTGATCACTCAGTCACGATCACTCACAGTCACCATCACTCACACCATCACTCACAGTCACCATCACTCACACCGTCACTCACAGTCACCATCACTCACAGTCACTCACAGTCACCATCACTCACAGTCATGATCACTCAGTCACCATCACTCACACCATCACTCACAGTCACCATCACTCAGTCACCATCACTCAGTCACCATCACTCACACTCATAGTCACGATCACTCACAGTCACCATCACTCACAGTCATCATCACTCACAGTCATGATCACTCACAGTTACCATCACTCACAGTCACAGTCACTCACAGTCACCATCACTCAGTCACCATCACTCACAGTCACCATCACAGTCACAATCACTCACAGTCACTCACAGTCACCATCACTCACAGTCACCATCACTCAGTCACCATCACTCAGCCACCATCACTCACAGTCACCATCACCATCACCATCACTCACAGTCACAATCACTCACAGTCACTCACAGTCACGATCACTCGCCGGTCACGATCACTCACAGTCACGATCACTCCCAGTCACGATCACTCACAGTCACAATCACTCACAGTCACTCACAGTCACGATCACTCGCCGGTCACGATCACTCACAGTCAGGATCACTCACCGTCACGATCACTCACAGTCACAATCACTCACAGTCATGAACACTCATAGTCATGAACACTCATAGTCACGAACAGTCACGATCACACACAGTCACGATCACTCACAGTCACGATCACTCACAGTCACGATCACTCATAGTCACGATCACTCACAGTCACGATCACTCACGATCACTCACAGTCACGATCACTCACAGTCACTCACAGTCACGATCCCTCAAAGTCACGATCACTCATAGTCACGATCACTCACAGTCACGATCACTCACGATCACTCACAGTCACGATCACTCACATTCACGATCATTTACAGTCACGAACAGTCACAATCCCTCAAAGTCACGATCACTTGCCGGTCACGACACACACACCATCCGGCACACACACACCATCCGACACACACACCATATGAAACACACACACACACACACGACACACACACCATCCGACATACATACGACACACACACCATCCAACACACACACAACACACACGACACACACACCATCCGATACACACACCATCTTTTAAACTTGAACTTTTAGAATATATATGCATTAAGCACTTTTTTAAATTAAATAAGGGCCCTGTAAATGTGATAAAGCAAGATGAACTTGTCCAGAGTAAAAACAAAATGGCAATAACAAAGCATTGCAGTCCGGGCTGTAGATATTGCACAGCCGTCTGAGAAATGAAGGGTGTTTTGTCATGTTGAAACGCATCAGTCTGGAAAGCATTCATTCACCCTGCAGCATTCAGATCCTTTCTCTCATGTTTCATGACCAACAAAAATAGCCGTCCCTTCCACCAGCACCACGAGATGCTGAATAGGCCATTGTGAAAAGGGCACTAAAGACACATAACCCCAAAAAAACAAACGTCTCCAGCCGGTTGCAGGCAGACAGACAGGGGCAAATAAATGGATTTATGGTCAATGCTTTGTACTGGAGGAAATGAAATTGCAGTCCTAATGGAGATTGTCTCGTCCTCTTATGGTTATTTTGGTACGATCATTACGAGTTCCCCTGTTTAAGAGCTGTTGTGTGTTACTGACCCACAACACTCTTGACGGCTACAAAACTGACACCGATACACGTCATTCCTCATCGCGGTTCCTTGCCCTTTAAAGGACTTACAGAAATGCCATTAATATTGTCAGGTTTTCATGAGTGATTCTTTTGCACAGAGAGTAGGATTCATTGTTCCCAGTCTGAGTCAGCAGAGAGCTCATGAATATTAATTGCTGCATAACCAGTGAGAACTGACACATGTGGAAGGCTCGTACGCGAGTGGGATGAAGAAAGGCACCTTACCGAAGGCTATTAGATGAGGCTTGATGTGTTCATGTACGTGTTAGAAATCAGGCGGCGGGTGCAAGTCTTCCACAATCTTACAGATCATTCACATTACTCATGTTAGACTGCAGATGTGGAGATGATGATGATACACACACCCTTCAAACATGTTCAAAAGGTTTCGTTTTTCAGTATCTTTAAAATAACATACAGTCCAAGCAAAAATTATCCAGACACCAGATATTATTTTTTATATTTTTTTACCAGTGTGTGCAGGACATTATAATTCATTTATGTGAGTGAGAAGAGCAAAATAACGTAAACTGTGACATATTACACCCAACAATTCTTGCTAGTGACTACCAGTAACATTATAAAAATAGATACTTTAACCTGATCATGTTTTCTTAATGTTTTTTCTGTAATTGCTAATGCTCTTTTTACACACAGACTGAACAACATGAAGCATTGCTTGGTCACTGGTTGAGATAAACTGGTATTATCTAATTGTGTAGTTAAATTTAACAGCTGACAGATATTCAACATAATTCATGTGTGAGAGTCTAACAGAAGGACGGACAAAACCAGTGAAATATCCACTGAGTTCTGCTCATACTTTATTAACATTTTCTAAACTATAGCGAATAAACTGTGATAATGTGAGAAATGTTGAAGGTGTCTGAATAAACAGTATTAAGAGAATAAGTCTTTGATTTTCAGTGGAGTTTATTTTTAATCCCTATGAGCGAGCTGACTTTGACCACTGGGACTTCTTTTTACTGTTTACTGTATCAAATCCATTAGATACAGTGTCTGTTTATAATGTGGAATTTCTATTGAAATGATAATCAAATGAAATTTAATTAAGATTTTTATTAAAGTTAATGCTAGAAAAACATAAATATTTAGGGTTTAAATGTGCATTTAATCATCTCCCAAATTTGGATAACAGGGTGGCAAAATTTGCATATAGCATAAAAATGAATAGAAAATAAAACTGCTTTGTTGTGAACTCTATTCTGGGAAGTGCCGTGTGAATAGCTGGGACGGGATTCTCTCGCGGAAAACCTGGAACAGTGGAGAGGACTGATTTCTGAAAGCTTTGAGCAGTGTCTGCAAATCTCTGTAGCTCCATTCGTTTCTTGTACATGTAAACCTCAAGCTTTGGCTTCTTTGGGAACTACCTTCGGTGACACAAACTAACAAACTAACTCATCATTAAAGGGTCGTGAACTGAGAAATTGACATATAAGAGGTCATTGTACTATAAAACATACTGTAAGTTTCAGAACTTGAAACGTCCTTGTTAATCTTTTATTGAAACCAAGCTGCCAAATCGACTCCGTGTATTTCACTCCCGAGTTTTCTTCAACTAATAGATATGCATATTTCAACATAAGACTAACCACACAGAAGACCTTTAAGAGCCAGAGTCAGTGCACTGAGAATTTCTATCCAGCACGCTGATAAATAAAACGTTTGTTATGGACAAATGTTTTCAGTCGTTAAGCAGCGATATAGAATCACGTTACCTTTGACATGACTTCGGCCCAGCGTCACAAAGCCAGAGGAGATGAAGTTGTGCAGGTCGTGTCCACCTCCTCGAGTGCTCTCCTTCGAGTAATGAGCTCCTGTGAACAACATGTAGAAGATCATCGTCACATGTAAAAGATCATCATCACATGTAGAAGATCATCACATGTAGAAGATCATCGTCACATGTAGAAGATCATCATCACATGTAGAAGATCATCATCACATGTAGAAGATCATCACATGTAGAAGATCATCATCACATGTAGAAGATCATCATCAGATCATCATCAAATGTAGATCATCGTCATATGTAGAAGATCATCGTCACATGTAGAAGATCATCGTCACATGTAGAATATCATCATCACATTTAGAAGATCATCGTCACATATAGATCATCGTCACATATAGAAGATGATCATCACATGTAGAAGATCATCATCAGATCATCATCACATGTAGAAGATCATCATCAGATCATCATCAAATGTAGATCATCGTCATATGTAGAAGATCATCGTCACATGTAGAAGATCATCGTCACATGTAGAATATCATCATCACATTTAGAAGATCATCGTCACATATAGATCATTGTCACATATAGAAGATGATCATCACATGTAGAAGATCATCATCACATGTAGAAGATCATCACATGTAGAAGATCATCGTCATATGTAGAAGATCATCGTCACATGTAGAAGATCATCATCACATGTAGAAGATCATCATCACATGTAGAAGATCATCACATGTAGAAGATCATCATCACATGTAGAAGATCATCATCAGATCATCATCACATGTAGAAGATCATCGTCATATGTAGAAGATCATCGTCACATGTAGAAGATCATCATCAGATCATCATCACATGTAGAAGATAATCGTCATATGTAGAAGATCATCGTCACATGTAGAAGATCATCATCACATGTAGAAGATCATCGTCACATGTAGAAGATCATCGTCACATGTAGAAGATCATCGTTACATGTAGAAGATCATCATCAGATCATCATCACATGTAGAAGATCATCATCACATGTAGAAGATCGATCATCATCACATGTAGAAGATCATCATCACATGTAGAAGATCATCATCACATGTTGAAGATCATCGTCACATGTAGAAGATCATCATCACATGTAGAAGATCATCATCAGATCATCGTCATATGTAGAAGATTGTCATCACATGTAAAAGATCATCATCAGATCATCATCACATGTAGAAGATCATCGTCATATGTAGAAGATCATCGTCACATGTAGAAGATCATCATCACATGTAGAAGATCATCATCACATGTAGAAGATCATCATCACATGTAGAAGATCATCGTCACATGTAGAAGATCATCATCACATGTAGAAGATCATCATCAGATCATCGTCATATGTAGAAGATTGTCATCACATGTGGAAGATCATCATCATATCATCGCCATATGTAGAAGATCATCATCACATCTAGAAGATCATCGATCATCGTCACATGTAGAAGATCATCATCACATATAGAAGATCATGTAGAAAATCATCGTCACATGTAGAAGATCGTCATCACATGTAGATCATCACATGTAGAAGATCATCATCAGATCATCATCAAATGTAGATCATCGTCACATGTAGAAGATCATCGTCACATGTAGAAGATCATCGTCACATGTAGAATATCATCATCACATTTAGAAGATCATCGTCACATATAGATCGTCACATGTAGAAGATCATCATCAGATCATCATCACATGTAGAAGATCATCGTCATATGTAGAAGATCATCGTCACATGTAGAAGATCATCATCACATGTAGAAGATCATCATCACATGTAGAAGATCATCGTCATATGTAGAAGATTATCGTCACATGTAGAAGATCATCATCACATGTAGAAGATCATCATCACATGTAGAAGATCATCATCAGATCATCATCACATGTAGAAGATCATCACATGTAGAAGATCATCATCACATGTAGAAGATCATCATCAGATCATCATCACATGTAGAAGATCATCGTCATATGTAGAAGATCATCGTTACATGTAGAAGATCATCATCACATGTAGAAGATCATCATCACATGTAGAAGATCATCATCACATGTAGAAGATCATCGTCACATGTAGAAGATCATCATCACATGTAGAAGATCGTCACATGTAGAAGATCATCATCACATGTAGAAGATCATCATCACATGTAGAAGATCATCGTCACATGTAGAAGATCATCATCACATGTAGAAGATCATCATCAGATCATCGTCATATGTAGAAGATTGTCATCACATGTAAAAGATCATCATCAGATCATCATCACATGTAGAAGATCATCGTCATATGTAGAAGATCATCGTCACATGTAGAAGATCATCATCACATGTAGAAGATCATCATCACATGTAGAAGATCATCGTCACATGTAGAAGATCATCATCACATGTAGAAGATCATTATCAGATCATCGTCATATGTAGAAGATTGTCATCACATGTGGAAGATCATCATCAGATCATCGCCATATGTAGAAGATCATCATCACATGTAGAAGATCATCATCACATATAGAAGATCATGTAGAAAATCATCGTCACATGTAGAAGATCGTCATCACATGTAGATCATCACATGTAGAAGATCATCATCAGATCATCGTCACATGTAGAAGATCATCGTCACATGTAGAAGATCATCGTCACATGTAGATCATCGTCACATATAGAAGATCACCATCACATGTAGAAGATCATCATCAGATCATCGTCATATGTAGAAGATCATCGTCACATGTAGAAGATCGTCATCAGATCATCGTCACATGTAGAAGATCATCATCACATGTAGAAGATCATGTAGAAAATCATCGTCACATGTAGAAGATCGTCATCACATGTAGAAGATCGTCACATGTAGAAGATCATCATCAGATCATCGTCACATGTAGAAGATCATAATCACATGTAGAAGATCATCGTCACATGTAGAAGATCATCGTCACATGTAGAAGATCATCAACACATGTAGATCATCGTCATATGTAGAAGATCATCGTCACATGTAGAAGATCATCGTCACATGTAGAAGATCATCGTCACATGTAGAAGATCATCAACACATGTAGAAGATCATCGTCACATGTAGAAGATCATCGTCACATGTAGAAGTCACATGTAGAAGATCATCGTCACATGTAGAAGATCATCAACACATGTAGATCATCGTCATATGTAGAAGATCATCGTCACATGTAGAAGATCATCGTCACATGTAGAAGATCATCGTCACATGTAGAAGATCATCAACACATGTAGAAGATCATCGTCACATGTAGAAGATCATCGTCACATGTAGAAGATCATCAACACATGTAGAAGATCATCGTCACATGTAGAAGATCATCGTCACATGTAGAAGATCATCATCACATGTAGAAGATCATCATCAGATCATCGTCACATGTAGAAGATCATCATCAGATCATCGTCACATGTAGAAGATCATCGTCAACTATAGAAGATCATGTAGAAAATCATCGTCACATGTAGAAGATCGTCATCAACTATAGAAGATCATGTAGAAAATCATCGTCACATGTAGAAGATCGTCGTCACATGTAGAAGATCGTCATCACATGTAGAAGATCATCTTCACATGTAGAAGATCATCATGACATGTAGAAGATCATCAGATCATCGTCACATGTAGAAAATCATCATCAGATCATCGTCACATGTAGAAGATCATTATCACGTATAGAAGATCATGTAGAAAATCATCGTCACATGTAGAAGATCGTCATCACATGTAGAAGATCATCATCACATGTAGAAGATCATCATCAGATCATCGTCACATGTAGAAGATCGTCGTCACATGTAGAAGATCGCCATCACATGTAGAAGATCATCGTCACATGTAGAAGATCGTCGTCACATGTAGAAGATCGTCGTCACATGTAGAAGATCGTCATCACATGTAGAAGATCATTGTCACATGTAGAAGATCGTCATCAACTATAGAAGATCATGTAGAAAATCATCGTCACATGTAGAAGATCGTCATCACATGTAGAAGATCATCATCAGATCATAGTCAAATGTAGAAGATCATCATCACATGTAGAAGATCATCGTCACATGTAGAAGATCATCGTCACATGTAGAAGATTGTCATCACATGTAGAAGATCATCGTCACATGTAGGTCACATGTAGAAGATCATCGTCACATGTAGAAGATCGTCATCAACTATAGAAGATCATGTAGAAAATCATCGTCACATGTAGAAGATCGTCATCACATGTAGAAGATCATCATCAGATCATAGTCAAATGTAGAAGATCCTCATCACATGTAGAAGATCCTCGTCACATGTAGAAGATCATCGTCACATGTAGAAGATCGTCATCACATGTAGAAGATCATCACATGTAGAAGATCATCGTCACATGTAGGTCACATGTAGAAGATCATCGTCACATGTAGAAGATCGTCATCAACTATAGAAGATCATGTAGAAAATCATCGTCACATGTAGAAGATCGTCGTCATATGTAGAAGATCATCGTCACATGTAGGTCACATGTAGAAGATCGTTGCCACATGTAGAAGATCGTCATCACATGTAGAAGATCATCGTCACATGTAGGTCACATGTAGAAAATCATCGTCACATGTAGAAGATCGTCATCACATGTAGAAGATCATCACATGTAGAAGATCATCATGACATGTAGAAGATCATCATCAGATCATCGTCACATGTAGAAGATCATCATCACATGTAGAAGATCGTCATCACATGTAGAAGATCATCGTCACATGTAGAAGATCATCATCACATGTAGAAGATCATCATCAGATCATCGTCATATGTAGAAGATTGTCATCACATGTAGAAGATCATCATCAGATCATCGCCATATGTAGAAGATCATCATCACATGTAGAAGATCATTGATCATCGTCACATGTAGAAGATCATCATCACATGTAGAAGATCATTGTCACATGTAGAAGATCGTCGTCACATGTAGAAGATCGTCATCAACTATAGAAGATCATGTAGAAAATCATCGTCACATGTAGAAGATCGTCATCACATGTAGAAGATCATCGTCACATGTAGGTCACATGTAGAAAATCATCGTCACATGTAGAAGATCGTCATCACATGTAGAAGATCATCACATGTAGAAGATCATCATGACATGTAGAAGATCATCATCAGATCATCGTCACATGTAGAAGATCATCATCACATGTAGAAGATCATCGTCACATGTAGAAGATCATCGTCACATGTAGAAGATCGTCGTCATATGTAGAAGATCGTCATCACATGTAGAAGATCATCGTCACATGTAGGTCACATGTAGAAGATCATCGCCACATGTAGAAGATCATCGTCACATGTAGAAGATCATCACATGTAGAAGATCATCGTCACATGAAGAAGATTATCGTCACATGTAGAAGATCATCATCAGATCATCATCACATGTAGAAGATCATCATCACATGTAGAAGATCATCATCAGATCATCGTCACATGTAGAAGATCATCGTCACATGTAGAAGATCATCGTCACATGTAGAAGATCGTCATCAACTATAGAAGATCATGTAGAAAATCATCGTCACATGTAGAAGATCGTCATCACATGTAGAAGATCATCATCAGTTCATAGTCAAATGTAGAAGATCATCATCACATGTAGAAGATCATCGTCACATGTAGAAGATCGTCATCACATGTAGAAGATCGTCGTCACATTAGGGATGGGCGATATGGCCAAAAAATCATATCTCTGTATTTTTTGGTTAAATAGCGATATACGATATATATCTCGGTACTTTCTAAGTTTTCTAGTTGGATAAAGAAAATCTGTATTTTTTTTTTTAATTCACATCCTGCTAAATGATATCCAAACAATGTTGATATTGAAGGATATGGAATCAAATATAGTGAATGTAATGTAGGCTATGCAATATATTATGTGCAAAAAGGTGGTTAAAATCACATTACATTCTAACATTGTAACATTACAATCTAAAAACAAAACTAATAATTTTGTTTTTAAAATGACTAAAGGCTAAACTAAAAATAAAAATAAAAGCACAAACTAATTATATTAGCCTGCATTTGATTACTCCGTTATAATGGTCACTTCCATTAAAGTATACTTGTAGGTTTAAAATTCCATATATGGCACATTGTCTCTAACAACATATATTTTAGCAATATGTATATTTTAGTAAGAATTATTGCGCTACTATTCTATTGTGCTCCATCTGTTTGGCGTGCATGCGCGCGACGGCGCTCATTAGCGGAAGCTTGAATTTTAGCCGAGATTCACTTGCAGCTCCTCCTCTCCTGACAGTGAAATGGACATATTTCTTTGACTTTCTAACATTTACAGATAGAGAATATACCTGTGAAATGTAAGTTAAGCACTGAGGAAAGCACCACATCTCAAACGAATTAAACAGCGCAAGTATTTATCTGTCAGTCAGCAACAGTAACGTCATCTGTCAGAGCATCTGACAGGGCAAGCTGCTTTAAACTTGTTAACCAGATATTAACAGATATAAACTTACCAGATATTTTGAAGCGCTTAATATAAGCTTGTGTCATGTTTAGGACAAATTGTACTATGTCCTTTCACTGCAGCAGCTCACACTGCGTCACTCCGCTATTTTCAGATGTGCTCATATAAAATTACTGTATCGATATAAACGGTATTGCCTCATTCCATAACGTAAAAAAAAACGATATATTGTACAAACTCGATATACCGCCCAGCCCTACATCACATGTAGAAGATCATCATCACATGTAGAAGATCATCACATGTAGAAGATCATCATCAGATCATCGTCACATGTAGATCATTGTCACATGTAGAAGATCATCATCGTCACATGTAGAAGATCATCATCAGATCATCGTCACATGTAGAAGATCATCGTCACATGTAGAAGATCATCATCGTCACATGTAGAAGATCATAGTCACATGTAGAAGATCATAGTCACATGTAGAAGATCATCGTCACATGTAGAAGATTATCACATGTAGAAGATCATCATCACATGTAGAAGATCATCACATTTAGAAGATCATTGCAGTTCTTCCTTCCAGAGTAAACACACGTCAGAAGCAGAACAGGACAAATCCCTAGTGCATTTCAAGACTTATGACTTTCCATAATTCAAGGTAAAGTCACCTTGTCCACACAACAGAATATTAGATGCTGGCAATGTCCGAGGTCTTATTTAATTCCTGACGTTCTGATTATCAATGAAATAGCAGCATAACGATAACCTTGAGCACCATCTGGGAGTTTAGTGCAGCGTTCACTCAAACATGAGCATCATATCTACGTGTTTCTGAGCAGATCACTGAAGAATTCAAATGCTCTTCATTCCCAAAACTGTTCACAATATCCAGCCAAAAATGAGTATTCTGACATAAATTATGTATTCACCATTATGTTGTTTCAAACCTGTATGAATTTCTTGCTTCTGCTGAACACAAAAGAAGGTATTTTGAAGAATGTCGGAAACCAGACAGTTGTTGGACCCCATTGACTTCTATAGTAGGAAAAAAATACTCAACTGTTTGGTTACCGTCATTCTTCAAAATATCTTCTTTTGTGTTCAGCAGAAGAAAGAAACTCATACAGGTTTGAAACAACTTTAGGGTGAGTAAATGATGGCAGAATTTTAATTTTGAAGTGAGCTATTCCTTTAAGCTCTGAAACTTGCAGGATATTTTAATGGTACAAAGTCCTCGTACAGTATATGCCAAAGATCAAAGCAAATTTGATTTCTCAAATCATGACCCATTTCATTAATCTATCCATCCAATAAATCCACCACTATTTAAAGTCAATAAGGAGTGCTTTTCATACTGTAGCTAAACAAGAAGCACAACAGGAAGTACAAGGCTGAAGAATCAAAAGGTTGAGCTGTAGGAGACACTGAGTTAGAATGTTGTTTACAGAGTCTGTCAGATTCTCATACTGAGAGCCAGCTTGTTCAAAGACGCTTTTGCTTCAGATCACTAGGAACAGTTGGACAAACAGAAAACAACAGCACAACACTGAGGTAAGAGTAAGATCTGACACAGTCCTCTGAATCAAATAACTCAACATGAGGCAGGGGGTACAGAATGCAATAAAGCCACGATAAACTTCTCTCACTCGAAACCCCACAAACCCCAAGCATCTCTTGCTCAGGTGAGCCGCCTTGCCGAGAATTCATTATGCACTGCCGTTACTAACTATGAAGCTGAATTTAACAGGCTGTTATTTTGCAACCCTGAGGAAATCCCCAAAAATGCTCAGAGAATCTGAGATGCAGTTTAAATGAAAATGGCTTCAGAGCCGGAAACCATTAGCGAGAGTCCTTGAAGCTGCGCTTTGACCTGCGTGTGTTCGAGGAGAAACATTGTCTGTGTGTGAGGATGATGCTGAGGCCTTGCAAACCACAGGGAGAAATACACTCAGACTTTATGGCCCGTCCAACATTGATATTAATTGCTAAGTGTAGCGATGAGGAGGCTATAAGTTCAAAAAAGTGTAGAGCTGTATCATTATGAATTTGCCCATTGGCGCTCCACATCTTAATTAAACTAATTACATCATAGTTTAATAAGCCAGACAAATTGTATGCATGCAATGCTGATCTCTTAAATAATATTTGAGCAAATACACACAAGCGCCTACAGAAATGCATTCACTGCACTTCTTTCTTTCTTTCTTCCCATATTTTAGGAGAAAGGCTGTGTTATTATTTGTTCAGGGATATCTCTAATCTAATATATTATGCATGCATGTTTTCTCACTGTCAAATCATTCTTTAGTCACTTGAGATTCAGTGTGAATCCCTCTGTAAGCAAAGCATTTTTTACACTTCGTCACGGCTGCCATTTTAAAACAATATTCTGTATAATTTGATAAAGAGAGTCCAGTTGTGTTTCATAGCATAAAAACTCTAATTATTCAGAGACAGTGAAAACCAAGATCATGTTGTAAACATCATTTTGGACAGAAATCTTTCCCTGCAGTAAACGCTCTTGTGCATCACTGCGTGTGAACGTGTGTTTTCTCTGTGAGTTGATTCAGTTCACAGCACTGCAATTACACACGCTTCTGTGGAGGCCGTCACTGGCCCTTAACATCGACCCGGGAAAGGCCCGCTCCCTGAGGCAAACACTGGCCCTGAACATCGACCCGGGACCGGCCCACTCCCTGAGGCAAACAATAGGCCCTGAACATCGACCCGGGAATGGCTCCGCTCCCTGAGGAAAACACTGGCCCTGAACATCGACCCGGGAATGGCTCCGCTCCCTGAGGAAAACACTGGCAAACACTGGCCCTGAACATCGACCCGGGAATGGCTCCGCTCCCTGAGGAAAACACTGGCAAACACTGGCCCTGAACATCGACCCGGGACCGGGTACGGTATTAAACATCGTATAAATTTTAAAATATTTTTGATTACTTACAAAGCATTAAATAGTTTAGCTCCACAGTACTTGAGTGAGCTCTTAACGCATTATAGTCCTTCACGTCTTTTGCGATCTCAAAATTCGGGCCAGTTGATAATACATAGAATATCAAAATCGACTGCTGGCGGTAGATCCTTTTCCTATTTAGCACCAAAACTTTGGAACAGTCTTCCTACCATTGTCCGGGAAGCAGACACACTCTGTCAGTTCAAAGCAAGACTAAAAACACATCTCTTTGAACTAGCATACACATAATATATTATAGAGTTCTATAATTCAATGTTAGGCTGCATAGATTAGGTCAGGCGGAACTGGGAACACTTCCCTTAAATCCTGATGTACTCGTTACATCATAAGAAGAATTGCATCTACACTAATTTTAGTGTCTTTGTTTATCCAGAGGTTTTCCCGCAGCCTACCGGATCCAGGCCGTATCCAGATCTGACTAGGAGCTTTGCCTGGACCCGATGACAACACAGCGCTGAAGTGCCAACTAGCCTCTCCCTATGGAGGATCCCTTTCCCACTCTACAGATAAAACGTTGTGATTCCGGTTCGCGTACCCACCCCGAAGTGATAAAATAAAACAAAATTCTGTATCAAATTACAGTTACTGTAAATCCGGCCTCTAGTTCATAAACGCCAGAGGAGAACGGGCCCCCGACTGAGCCTGGGTTCTCCCAAGGTTTTTTTTTTCTCTCCATTAGGTCACCTGATGGAGTTTTAGGACACCAGTAGGTCACTGGATGGAGTTTTAGGACACCAGTAGGTCACTGGATGGAGTTTTTCGGTTCCTTGCCACTGTTGCCTTTGGCTTGCTCAGTTGGGGATATTCAAATGAATTAACCAAGCATTAATACCATTGATCAGCCCTACCAAACGTGGATGTTTTTTCCACTAAGAAACAAACATTGTTATGTTATTTGATTGATACTGTGAAGCTGCTTTGATGCAATTTATATTGTGAAAAGCGCTATATGAAATACACTTGACTTGACTTGACCGGCCCGCTCCCTGAGGAAAACACTGGCTCTGAACATTGACCCGGGACCGGCCCGCTCCCTAAGGAAAACACTGGCAAACACTGGCCCTGGACATCGACCCGGGAACGGCCCGCTCCCTGATGCAAACACTGGCCCTGAACATTGACCCGGGACCGGCCCGGCCCCTGAGGAAAACACTGGCAAACACTGGCCCTGAACATCCACCCGGGAACGGCCCGCTCCCTGATGAAAACACTGGCCCTGAACATTGACCCGGGACCGGCCCGCTCCCTGAGGAAAACACTGGCAAACACTGGCCCTGAACATCGACCCGGGAACGGCCCGCTCCCTGAGGAAAACACTGGCAAACACTGGCCCTGAACATTGACCCCGAACCGGCACGCTCCCTGAGGAAAACACTGGCCTTGCAGTCCGGGAATGAGATGTCTTACAATACAAAGTCACCCAGAATATGATTGCAACACACACATCTGCGTACATGTGAAGGGTTTCATACAAGCTCAGCTCAACATCAACTTCTGGAATAATGCTGATTAACACAAAAGGAATTTAGAGTAAAAACAAAGAATAATTATGAAAAAGCACAAATCTGTCGTACTCTGAGCCACTTACGATAGAAGTGCATGGGTCAAAATATAAACTCTGTTTCAATCGTACATCCACAACATATAAACAATATACCTGCTGCCATGAATGTGGGTGAAGAAGAAAAAGCTTATTATCCTTGTGTAACAGATAATTCCAATTATACCTTCAGTGCCATGACAACATAACGACTAAAACCCCAAAATGACCGTGAAAATGATGAGAACAACTTTGCAGCTCAAATAATACACACTCTTTAACAGAAGAAGGATGCAAGTGCTGTTTTATAATTATAAGCATCACATTTTTGTGTTTAAATCCTCCAAAATTGGCCTCACTGTAAACCAACATTTGGAGGAAAATTTTTTTTTTGCTTTTGTGGTCGTCGTCATCATTATCATCATCATCATCGTCATCATCATCATGCCACAA
Source organism: Meda fulgida (assembly GCA_030578275.1). Classification (NCBI taxonomy): domain Eukaryota; kingdom Metazoa; phylum Chordata; class Actinopteri; order Cypriniformes; family Leuciscidae; genus Meda; species Meda fulgida. The sequence goes on from CM060627.1 coordinate 32,807,480, forward strand.
ATGCTGTCAAACTCGTATTGCAACAGCAAATGAATGGAGAGAAGAGCCAGAAGATCTCAAGCGTTTCATGACCTCCGCTGCCATATCGACCCTGATCCCAGGTCAGGGGTCAAGTGCTCTCATTTTCGTCATCCTGTACTTCAAGGTCACTTTGTAATGAGGATAAGGAAAACATGCTGTATAAATCTCCCTTAAAGTGCTTTATAAGGGGTTTCAGGAGCTATAGATCTACCAGAGAGATTGGTGTTCAACATAAATCTCCTTCAGTTTGTGGTTGTTGCCATATGAGTGACATTTATCTCCCTTAAGTCAAAGCTGCCATTTGTGTGATCATAACTCATGAGAATGTCCAACGAAGTCCCTTCGTGACCTTGAAAATAATGAAATTCAGCACTGCCTTCAATCCCAACACGGTAGAGAGGGTGCGGATCTGAGCGGCTCATCCGTAATGACTCCAATGTAAATATGAGTTAACCTGGCGGTCCACATGACAAGAACACATGCGATCAACATGATATATAAACCATCTGACAGACCCAGCAAGCAATTTTGCATTTAAAAGACGTCTAATAGTCGTCCAAACACAGCCCAGACGTCTAAAACAAGGCAAAAATGTCAGTGAAAATTTAATAGACGTCTAAACCAGAGCCCAAGAATAGACTAATCATTAATTACATAATCATGAGTGAAGAAATGACACCAAACACCTTGTAATCACTGTTTACTTTGCTTACATGATGGAATATCATACGCAAATTATTTTGGCAAAAATGACATAACCAAATTCAAGGTTATTTTGGCTAGAAGCGTGTTACTCGTAGCCTACATCGGGTCTATAGTTAACCGAGACAGGGAAACGACGGCTATTGCTTGTTAGGCGGCGTCTGGCACGCTCTGCAGCGAAACATACGCAGTCCAACACGAGCCCCTGATACTCATGCTCTCATTAGCCAATATCATAACTGTGACTGAAGCTTGTCCAAGGCCGATCCAGCGTCTAACAGAGACGGCTTTTAAGGCATCATCGGAGGTGCAGATGCAAACACTCTTCCTACCTAGCTTGTTTAGTTAAGATGCCAACTCTGACGTCTCATTTTGGCAAAATACTCAGACTGCAATCCCAGAGTACATGCATTCAAGAAAGAAAAAAAAATCCAAGATGGCGGATGAGAGAACGCTTTACAAATAATACAAAATACAATTTCATGCTTAAAACTATCTATTAAAACAGTTCAGTGTAATTAAAAACAGATTGTTATTTGTTCATGCTATGTGTTTTTATGATTATGTAGATTGTTCTAAATCGTCCACTTGGGGACATTTAATTTAATATCCAACAATATTATTGATCTCCTGCATTGACAGTATTATATTATATGAGACTGAACTGAGCTGGACGATGACATCACGGTTTTCTCCAGAGCGGCTGTATATTATATATATGAACTAAATTAATATTTTTTTTACAACAGAAATGAACCATCACTGAACTTACTTAAGCTGGACTGTGACACTATTTTCTTTTGCAAAATAACTGTTGTTATTTATTTATTTCTCTGTAAAGCAGCTTTGAAACACTCTGTATTGTAAAAAGCGCTATAGAAATAAAGCTGACATGACTTGCGAGGTTGTGTGATGGTTTGGATCACTAGCTTCTGGAACAGAGCTCAGGTAAATCAGTCAAGGGTGTCGCTAAAGTGACCAAACACTACAACCCTGGGAGACTCAGGCATGGGTGTTGGATTGGCACAGGACACTCACCGTGATTGGATTTGGAGCTGTGGACGGGGGTGTAGTGGTTTTTGGAGCCAGTTCGCTGTGGCGTGTCGTCTTTGGAGGAGCTGTTCATCGCAGCAAAGTTCTCACAGTCGTACTGAGATATAGGAATCGGTCCCTGTTGTCTAAGTATATCTGCAAGGGCTCTGTGGAGAATCGGAGAAATGCATCAGCTTACAACGTGAAAGATCACCTCCAGACACTCTCTACTCTAATCTACTGGATTTGTAGAGAAAGAGAAAGAAAGGTCTATAAATAAGTGTTAATCATCAGTGAGCCTCAATCCTGCAGCTGGAAATACTGGGAGCCCAGAGGATCTGAACTCACTGCGTTGTTAAAAGTCACAGTTCGCTCTGTTCATGTTTACCGTTACCTGAGAAATTCAATTATTTTTGCATTAGTTTCCCTGCAGTGGCTGAACTGACAGAAGAGTCACAGCACACTTTCAGATTACATACATTTTCTGTTTGTTTGTTTGCTTGTTTATTTGCGCGCTCCAGTGTAGACTATATATAATACAGGCCAGTTTTTAGCAGATATCGTTTTCAAAGCAAAAGTAAGAGGTCCGACTACATAATGTTTTATACGTTCACCTGTGACCATGAAATGTGAATCAAAGCTCTGCGTTCAACCCAGCCCTTCACATGGGGTGACAATTCTGCATTATATTATCAAATTATTCTACACTCTCAAAAATAAAGTTGGTTTTGCAGCAATGCAACAAAAGGACCGAAAAACAGATGTGAGATAATAGACATTATGAAACCACAGATTAAGGAAAGTGATTTTCCGTTCACATCTAATATATCCAAATCCCAAACTAGAGATAGAGGGAACATTGCAATTACAACATTCTGAAGCCCTTTTTATCAGAGCTGCCAATCCAGTGCACTAAACCAGTGAACACGGATCGCCCTGAAGCGTGGCACTGACCCGAAACCCTCTCACTCAAACACTAAATGAAGGCTGTTTGCTTGGCTCTAGAGCTACTGGTGCATAATAAAACTCTGCTTGCAATTTTGCTCACACACACACAGCCCTGTAAGAGTGTGTGATGCTCCATATGGAGTACAACAGATATACTGCAGATGGCCAGATCTCTTCTATCCAGTCCACAAGCATTCCAGAATATGAGCATCTTGTTAAGATGTCAGAGAACTAGTTTAAAAAAAAGTGGTATGAGATTGAAGGTGGGCTGCTCACCTGTGAATGTTCATTTCCTGAGGAGGTTGGGTTGCTTTGTCATAAGCCACTTTAGTGGAAACCCCAAGGACTATAATAAAAGCGATGACCCCACAGGTGATGTAGACCGCGGTGTTGGTTTGGTCCATGCTGGGGTCGTAAGTATCACCTGTTGGGTGAGGTGAAGGGGGCACAGTTTTCACCCAGTCGGGCTTGTGGTAATTCTTGCATGTTCTCTGGTCTAACCGGTTGCCTTTAAACTGGCAGCAGAAGCGAAGGTAGCAGGACCCGCAACAGTACCGGTGATCGGTGTTATTGCACTCGAACTCCTTGTCGAACTGGCCGCTCACGTCGTAGTACCCGAGGCAGGTCTCGTGCGCGCGCGCCTGGGTGACGCGCTGCGTGGACGCGGGCGTCGCGATGGTGGTTCCGTTCAGTTCCTTCGGTTTCTGCGTTCTTTTGGGCGCAGGTTTGGCTCGTTTGGCAGTCAGGGTACAGAACACGTTGAGCGGGTCCAGATAAATGAGCAGCAGCAGAAAGTGTCGAATCCCCATGGCGCGGCGCGTCGGGAACGCTCGCGGTGGCTTCGGCTTCAGGCGCGTTGATCCTCTCCGGTCCGCATGCCTGATGATGTGCAGATTCCGATGAAAGGCGCCATTCATTCACTGAGATATCCTCCCCTCATCGCGTTTAGTCAGTCACTGGGAGTCACTGGGCGTCACTGCTGGATCTCCGACGAGCTCCTGTCAAACCAGCCTTTACACGTCACTATCCATCTCGCTCTGGAAGAAGTAGAGACGAACTTAATTGTTAGCTAATTAAATGATTAGACACTAACTCTGACAAATGTATCAGACTAAAACGAGCTCACTTGCATCATTCCCAGATTTCTTTCTATTAGAGCATGTTGTTGTTTTTTTACTAATGGGTAATATTTTATCTGTCATCGCATTTCTTCTGTTTACAGATTTTTAAAGTGCATATATGGCAATATATCGGTTTGATATGGCAAACGATGTGCCTGATTTACAGTTGCATGTGCATTCGATGTATCATAGACAAACTATAGGGATGATAATATCACTTTACATGGAAAACAATCGAATGCATGAAAAGCTATATTATGTGGATTTTTTTTCTATGAAATGCTTCTATAAAGATATAGATAGATATAGCCTAGACATTGCTTTTCTATCATTTCCTTACAAAAGCTAAAAATCTCGATAACAATATAAACAATAAATTCGCGTTCCAAATTGATCAACACGTATTTCTGGTTTTCATCGCTTTTATGCGGTTACATAATGAGTGCAGTCATCCTTCCTCAGCACTTACCGTGACACTGCTTCAGTCGGGTGTGTGGAGTGTGTGGCAGTCAGTCTCCTGTCCCGAACACACTCACTGACGGTCCGCCTACAGTCTCTCGGCCGCTCCTGCATCAAACACACACACACACACACACACACACACACACACACACACACACACACACACACACACACACACACACACACACACACACACACACACACACACACACACACACACACACACACACACACACACACACACACACACACACACACACACACACACACTCTCTCTCTCGCTCTCTCTCGCTCTCTCTCTCTCGCTCTCTCTCTCTCTCTCTCTCTCTCTCTCTCTCTCTCTCTCTCTCTCTATATATATATATATATATATATATATATATATATATATATGGGTCTTAATTTCCTCCCTACACATATTCCCAAAGCCTATTCATCAGCTCTTATTACGTGCCATTTGATATAGTTGCAAAGTCTTTTTATATGAATAGAACATTGCATGGATTTATTTCATCTGTGTGCGGAAAGTGCTGAACAAAATCTGCAAACAGCACTGAATAGATTTCCTTTAGCAGTCTGGATCCTATCTCTCACTCCTGCACACGTTCATTGATTTCAGTTCCTGCAGACTCTTTGCCAGTCCTGGAAAACAGCAGTCATATGAAGTCACTCGAAGCATTAGAGGTTGTTGTGTGACAGACTGAAGGAATACATGCGCTGCCCTGGATTATATGTGTGTTCAGGACTCTCTGTATATTCAGTCTAGCTGTTCTCTGTCCCATGAATCACTCCTCTGCGCGTTAAATGTGACATAATGCCCCTTTTCACAAGATATAATATAAATCTATTGTGTCTCTAGAATGCGTCTGTGAAGTTTCAGCTCAAAATTCCCCCTGATCATTTATTGTCGAATTTTCCCCTTTTTGGGTGTGAGCAAAACCTGCCGTTTGTGTGTGTCCCTTTAAATGCAAATGAGCTGCAGCACACACACACACACACACACACACACACACACACACACACACACACACACACACACACACACACACACACTCATCCAGAATCCCAGAATAACCAGTGGCGAGTGCAGCCTTACAGAGACTCAGAGCTTCACTTTTACACGTTTCTGAATGTTAGAGGAGACATTTATGTAGTTGTTGTGAAGTTACATTGATCATCTCATGTCAAGTCAAGTCACCTTTATTTATATAGCGCTTTTTACAATACAGATTGTATCAAGGCAGCTTCCGGTTTCACTTCATTTGGATGGTACACATTGAATATAGTCAACAGAATATAACACATTCTGTTGACTATAAGTAACATTGCACCTACATGTCTACTAACTCTTATTAGAGTGTAAGTAGAGTATTAGTAGACTGGTAGGGTTAGGGTTAGAATAAGTTGACATGTAGTTGCATAGTTACTTATAGTCAGTAGACTGTCTGTTGGAGGACCATCATAATAAAGAGTTATCAGATAGTAAGCAGACAGTCTACTAATACTCTAATGAGAGTTAGTTGAACTTTGTAGTTGCAAAGTTACTTATAGTCACCAGAATGTTCAAAAGGGACCATCAAAATAAAGTGTTACCCAGCTTCCCAGTAATAACAAGAAAATAATACATTAAAGTTTGTTTCTAGAAGAAAATTGCATCATCATCCACCTTAAGTAAGGCAAATCAATAATATTGTTGAATATTTAAATGTCCCCAACTAAGCAAGCCAAAAGCTAAGGCAACAGTGACAAGGAACCAAAACTCCATCAGTGACAGAATGGAGAAAAAAAACTTTGGGAGAACCCAGGCCAGTTCTCCTCTGGCCAACGAACCAACAGTGTATGTTTATGATTCAGGCGGCATTACAGGTCAGAAATCAGATTGGATCAGAACATTCAGAATATTATCCAGTTCCATCTGGTTGGAATTCGGAGTCATCACGCCGGTATGGAGACAAGTTTGTTGAGGATCAGTGCCGATGCCTGTCGTGTCGATGAGGCCTTCACAGGGCTGATGGGCTGGCACTTCAGGGATGCGTTGTGGATGGGTCCAGGCGCAGGTCCTTCATCAGATCTGGATACGGCCTGGATACGGCGGACTGCAGTAAACCACGGGATAAACAGAGAGACTTATATTAACATAGACGCCATCCTTCTTATGATGCGACGAGTAAATCAGGATTTATGGGAAGTTTTCCCGGTTCCGGCTGACCTAATCTATGCAGCATAACATTGAATTATAGAAGTCTATAATGTATTATGTGAGTGCTAGGTCAAAGAGATGTGTCTCTAGTCTAGCTTTGAACTGACAGAGTGTGTCTGCTTCCCGGACAATGGTAGGAAGACTGTTCCAGAGTTTTGGTGCTAAATAGGAAGAGGATCTACCACCAGCAGTCGATTTTGATATTCTAGGTATTATCAACTGGCTGGAGTTTTGAGATCGCAATAGACGTGAAGGACTATAATGCGTCAAGAGCTCGCTCAAGTACTGCGGAGCCAAACCATTTAGTGCTTTGTAAGTAATTAGCAATATTTTAAAATGTATACGATGTTTAATAGGGAGCCAATGCGGTGTTGACAGAACCGGCTAATATGGTCATACTTCCTGGTTCTGGTAAGAACTCGAGCTGCTGCGTTTTGAACCAGCTGTAGTTTGTTTATTAAGCGTGCAGGGCAACCACCCTGTAGAGCATTACAATAATATAGCCTTGATGTCATGAACGCATGAACTAATTGTTCCGCATTTGTCAATGAGAGCATATGGCGTAATTTAGATATATTTTTAAGATGGAAAAATGCGGTTTTACAGATACTAGACACATGACTTTCAAATGAAAAATTGGTATCAAAGAGCACACACACACCCAGGTTCCTAACCGACGAGGAAGACTTAACAGAGCAGCCATCAAGTGTTAGACAGTATTCTAGGTTAGTGCTTGAGGACGTTTTTTGTGCAATAATTAGAATCTCTGTTTTTTCAGAATTAAGTATTAGGAAATTACTAGTCATTAAGTTTTTTATATCAGCTATGCATTCCGTTAATTTTGTGAATTGGTAAGTTTCGTTAGGTTTTGAAGAAATATACAGCTGAGTATCTTCGGCTTAATAATGAAAACTAATTCCATGTTTCCTAATGATATCTCCTAATGGTAGCATGTACAGAGTGAACAGCAGCGGTCCTAGTACTTAGCCTTGTGGTACGCTATACTGAACTTGTGATCGATAAGACATCTCTTCATTTACTGCTACAAACTGATAACGGTCTGATAAGTATGATTTAATCCATGCTAGTGCAATTCCACTAATGCCAACATAATTTGAGTCTATTTAAAAGAATGTTGTGGTCAATTTTGTCAAATGCAGCACTAAGATCGAGTAACACCAATAGCGAGATACAACCGCGATCGGATGATAAGAGCAAATAATTTGTAACTAATGAGAGCTGTCTCAGTACTATGGTACGGTCTAAATCCTGACTGAAAATCCTCGCAGATATCATTTCTTTCCAGAAAGGAACACAGTTGTGAGGATACTGCCTTTTCTAATATCTTAGACAGAAAAGGCAGATTTGAGATCGGCCTGTAATTGACTAATTCTGTACGATCAAGTTGCGTTTTTTGAGTGGTTTGATTTTAGCCAGCTTAAAAGTTTTTGGTACATATCCTAGAGACAAAGACAAATTAATGATATTTAGAAGAGGATCTGTGACCTCTGAAAGCATCTCTTTCAGTAGCTTAGTCGGTATAGGGTCTAACATGTTGTCGATTTAGATGATTTAACGAGTTTCGAAAATTCTTCCTCTCCTATAGCAATAAATGAATCAAAATTTTCCTTAGGGATACTACAATGCACTCCCTGATGCGATGCTGTTGTAGATGGTTGCATAGTTATAATTTTCTCCCTGATATTATCGATCTTATAAGTGAAGAAGGTCATAAAGTCATTACTGCTGTGCTGCTTGGAAACATCTGGGCTTGAAGCTTTATTTTTCGTTAGTTTAAAATAAATACCTCAGGTTTTTTTATTTTCTTCTAATAGGGTTGAAAAATAAACAGATCTAGCAGCTTTTAAAGCCTCTCTGTAAGCAATCGAGCTCTCCTTCCATGAAATGCGAAATACCTCTGGTTTTGTTTTCTTCCAGTTGTGCCCTATTTTTCTGGCTGCTCTCTTAAGGGCCTTAGTGTGTGTGTGTGTGTGTGTGTTTGTTGGCTTGTTGTACCACGGCGTTGGACTATTTTCTTTGATCTTCTTTAAGCGCAACGGAGCAACTGCGTCTAAAGTGCTGGAAAAGAGAGTGTTAAAAGTTTCTGTCGCAGTATCGAGTTCTTCTAAGCTATCCGGGATGCTGAGATGATGAAACTGATCAGGAAGATTATTGATAAAGCAATCTTTAGTGGCAGAAGTTATAGGTCTAACATATTTATAACACGGAGTCGGCTTTGCAGCCTTGGCTAAATGAAGTTTACATGAGACTATATAATGGTCTGAGATGTCATCGCTCTGCTGCAGAATTTCAACGGCATCAACATCTATTCCTTGTGATAATATTAGAGTATAATCATGACAATGAGTCGGTCCTGACAGGTGTTGTCTAACTCCAATTGAGTTAAGAATGTCTTTAAATGTCAATCCCAATGCATCGTTTTCATTATCTACATGTATATTAAAATCACCAACAATTAGAACTTTATCTGCAGCCAATACTAACTCTGATAGAAAGCCAGCAAATTTGTTGATAAAATCTTTATGGTGCCCTGGTGGCCTGTATACAGTAGCCAGCAGAATTCTCAAACGTGATTTATCGTTGACACTGTATATTGTTACATTAAGCACCAACACTACAAAATAATTATATTTGAAACTAGACTTCTTAGTAATTTTGAAAATATTACTACAAATTACAGCAACTCCTCCCCCTTTGCCTTTTAGACCAGGTTCATGTTTATAACAATAATCTTGGGGGGTGGACTCATTTAAAGTCATCTCATCCTCATGTTGAACTTCTACACAAGTGTGCACAGTTCCTGAGGTGTTTATAAGACAGCGGTGACATGTTCTGGCCAATAGTGTTCAGTGCTCGTCTGTGCTCAACCACACACCAGCTTCAGGACAGAACTAACCCTAACCCATCTCACACACACACACACACAACAGCTTCAGGCTCTGCTGGATCTTCTGCCAGTGTGCTACAACTGGTTATACTGGTGCCACTTGTGAACCAGATGTCGGCTGGTGTGTGTAAACGTGCAGATTAAGAGCCGCTAATATTATAATACGATCCTCTTCATACGGCAGAAGGGGAGCGAAATCTGATCGGATTATTTTTTGTCATGTTTGCAGAGAAAGACTCTCCAGAACACAGTCACTGGGTTTCACTTTTCATGTGTTCTGGGTTGGTGGAAGCACCGGATTATAGCACTCACACCCGGAGTCGGATTTTCATGATATGTGCCCTTTAACATCACGGAGATCAGACTGAACACAGATGCTCTGGAGATCAATGATGGACTGACTCCATCTGTCCCTTAAACAACCCGTTTTTCTATGAACTACTGTACTTCAGCTCTATCATGTGTTGTACAGTGTGATAATATAGCACAGTTAGGCATCAGAATAAGTCATGTGCTTCAGCAGGTTTTGTGAAGTGCCTGTGTTGGGTTTTAAGAGATGTTCAAATCTATTATGCAACACTATTTTGAAGAGAGCTCTTACAAATTTGCTCAAAGTGTTCTTTAAATTTTGCAGCAGATTTATTCTCTTGTGTGGTTAAGGACTGAGCAAATGAAAAAAGATCATTAAAAAAACAGCATATTGTTGTTCAGTTTTCCTACATTAATTAGCAGGAATGACATCTAAGAAACGAGAATATTTTTACTATTTAGATATTTTTAAGTTCATCCTACACAATCCTCTCATTATGGAGGCTGAAAGCAGTTGCTAAGTTACAGCTTCTTAGTTGTTCTATTTTTTTCTTTTCCTTTTTTTTTTTTTACGATGCCATCCATAGTTTCTGTAATGAAATATCACAAGCACTTCTTGTGAAATTCTCCCTTGGACTTTAAAAGATATATTGAGCTTTAGGAAATACATACTTGTTTTAAGATTGTGTTCACATCACACACTGCATGTTCTGGGACTAAGAACTAAACTGCATAAAAAAAGGAAGTGAACAAATTAATGTAAAAAAAAAATGCTATTGCATCATAACTGGGAAATATGCACAGGGAAATATTCACATCCGTCTGAAAGCATTGCAGGCATTAAAGAAACACAGGAATGTTGTTCATTTCAAATCAACTGTGAACATAAATATTGTTCCAAATAACAGTTTTGATTACAGTCACTGCAGACTATGTATTTTTAGACTGTTTGCTATATTGGATTGAGAAAACATTCAAATTGAGCAACATGGAAAACTTGTGGAATAAATCCAGGCAAAGAATCCGTACATTATACTGGAGTGTGTGAGTGTGTGTGTGTGTGTGTGTGTGTGTGTGTGTGTGTGTGTGTGTGTGTGTGTGTGTGTGTGTGTGTGTGTGTGTGTGTGTGTGTGTCAGTCTTCTGATAGTACGCTCAGATGTCAGAGTAAATGAAAGGTAAGTGTTTGCTTGTGATTTAAAGGAGTTTATTTCGGCTCTTCTGTTCAAGACACACAAGTGGATGTGATAAAATCAGCACTTGTTTGATCTGTAAACTGTAGAATTGAGGAAATCCCTAAAAGTAGATGTTGAATCTCTTGCTGTTTACTACTAGCCAACTAGCACTAGCGCACACTAGCATACTAAATCTGACTTCTCAGCGTGTCACGACCTCCACAACACAACCTCTTCCAGCATTAAACACTCACAGCCTTTCCCTGCTCCTGCTCCAGTCCCTGCAGTTCAGCATTACTCTCCCATCCACTCCCGTGCAAAGCATGCTGGGAACTAGAAATCCCAGTCCATTTTCAGCAACGCTTTAATAGTAACAGCAGAATTATTAATGCAATCCAGTGCAAAACAAATTATTTAAGCTTCAGTTTTACACATTTAAATGGATTGCATGAACTGAAATGAGGTTAGTTACGGCTCATGTTTGGTCAGAATCTTAAGCTGTTTTTTTTCACAGAGTAATTCTGCAGAACCGGCACTTTTCAAACTCGAGGCTTTATATATGAAGAAGATGTTAGTGAGTCCGACACACCTGAGCCTGTGCTCCTGCCCCCAGCATACTGACACGAGCTTCACAATCTAGAGCAAGCACTTTACACAGCAACTACACACACACACACTCACACACACACACACTCACACACACACACACACACACACACACACACACCTAACCCTGCCGCCAGCATACTGACACGAGCTTCACACTCTAGAGCAAGCACTTTACACAGCAACTACACACACACACACTCACACACACACACTCACACACACACACACACACACACACACCTAACCCTGCTGCCAGCATACTGACACGAGCTTCACACTCTAGAGCAAGCACTTTACACAGCAACTACACACACACACACTCACACACACACACACACACACACACACACCTAACCCTGCCGCCAGCATACTTACACGAGCTTCACACTCTAGAGCAAGCACTTTACACAGCAACTACACACACACACACTCACACACACACACACTCACAGTCACACACACACACACACACACCTAACCCTGCCGCCAGCATACTGACACGAGCTTCACACTCTAGAGCAAGCACTTTACACAGCAACTACACACACACACACACACACACACACACACACACACCTAACCCTGCCTCCAGCATACTGACACGAGCTTCACACTCTAGAGCAAGCACTTTACACAGCAACTACACACACACACACTCACACACACACACACACACTCACACACACACACACACACACACACACACACACACACACACACACACACACACACACACACCTAACCCTGCCGCCAGCATACTGACACGAGCTTCACACTCTAGAGCAAGCACTTTACACAGCAACTACACACACACACACACACACACACACACACACACACACACACACACACACACACACCTAACCCTGCCTCCAGCATACTGACACGAGCTTCACACTCTAGAGCAAGCACTTTACACAGCAACTACACACGCACACACACACACACACACACACACACACACACACACACACACACACACACACACACACACACACACACACACACACCTAATCCTGCTTCCAGCATACTGACACGAGCTTCACACTCTAGAGCAAGCACTTTACACAGCAACTACACACACACACACACACACACGCCTAACCCTGCCCCCAGGATACTGACACGAGCTTCACACTCTAGAGCAAGCACTTTACACAGCAACTATACACACACACACACACACCTAACCCTGCCTCCAGCATACTGACACGAGCTTCACACTCTAGAGCAAGCACTTTACACAGCAACTACACACACACACACAAACACACACACCTAACCCTTCCTCCAGCATACTGACACGAGCTTCACACTCTAGAGCAAGCACTTTACACAGCAACTACACACACACACACACCTAACCCTGCCTCCAGCATACTGACACGAGCTTCACTTTCTAGAGCAAGCACTTTGTAACAGCTTTAACTCTGTTACCTTAGATGTTATATTTCTCTATACCATTAGGGGACGCTAATCACCCTCATAGATGAGTATTTAACCAGGTATTATACCTGAAGAACTAGGCAAGCATGTGGATAGAGGAAGCAATGGCTTTCTCAGGCTATTCTGTTTGGCTTTATAAGGTCCTATGATTGAGGAATGTGTTTCCTTTTTTGTCAATCAGTAAGTAGTATGTTTCTTTTCAAATATTACCAAGACCAGAGTGTATATGTATTTAATGTTTAAAGTATAACTATGATATTGAATGTGTTGAGCATTGGGCTTTTCATGCTAATTGTGTCGTCTATTTAGATGGACCTTTTTATTCCGGTGTTTCTTACATGGGTGAAAGTACTTGCTTTAGCTAACTTTCTGCTTTGTGAAATGGTGCTTGGATTATGACGCTTGGACGTTTAACATGAACACTAGAAGGTTTGGATTGCATTTTTGGCAGACAGGAGGACCCGTTTCCTATTTTTCAACAGTGGGACTATCAAATTAAAAGTACTGACTTTTGCAAGGACATTTCCTCCATTACCCAGCCTTGTCGACTTCACCATCAGCTAAGTTTAATCATTCACTTTTCAAATCCAGATTCCCTGAACGTTTAGCTGTTCTTGTTTGATGACTGATGTAACTGATGTTTTTTCTGTTTTCTACCTTGTTTATTATTATTTTTGTTTTTCTTTTGTATGATGTAAACATTTGAGATTTTGGGTTGGTGAATATATTATAAGCGTAAAGCTTGTGTCTGATTCTTCAGAAGTATAGCTGTGTAAACCAAAGCAAACTAGGTTTTTTTTTATCTATACCTAAGCTAATATAAAGTCTTTCCATCCCTACTCTGATATATAACTTAAGCCAAAAAATGATAATGGTTATAACTTAACACAGCAACTACACACACACCACACACACCACACACACACCCTCAGTGATGTTCAGCGTCTCGCACACACACACACACACTCAGTGATGTTCAGCGTCTCACACACACACACACACACACACACACACACACTCAGTGATGTTCAGCGTCTCACACACACACACACACACACACACTCAGTGATGTTCAGCGTCTCACACACACACACACTCAGTGATGTTCAGCGTCTCACACACACACACACACACACACACACAGTGATGTTCACACACACACTCTGTCACAGGTGTTGTCAAGGCAACTCGGCCTCAGCTGCGGACAGTTTCATCACGTTTAGCTTTGAGTTTTGCTTGAGTGACTTAGCATGTGTTCCTGGCAGAAGCGCTATTTAAAGAAACCGCAGATAATATGGTAATATGATCTCATCTTCTAGTTATTGTGGTTTTACACACTCACAGAACCAGTCTGGACTCTTACTGACGGCATAACGTGGAAATAACAGTGTGTGTGTGAAAAGGTAAAAGACGAGAGAACTGAGAGTGAAGGTGATCTGAAGAGATTGAGCTGAAACACTGACAGACTTCAGGAAACATGAGAATCTGCCATCCAAACTCTGCATGCACACACACACACACACAGTGCTCACAGGGTCCGAGAGTTCCACAGAGACGGGGAAATAGTCCCGTCAAAATTAAATGTGAAAAAACATGGAAAACTTTTGGAAGGAAAGACTTGGAGACAGAAATACTGTTTACTGCAAACATCTGAAAACTCATCCATGTGTGTGTGTGCGCGCGTGTGTGTGCGTTAGTATTTTGACACAAAAAAGGGTTTTAAGCCAGTTTTGCTGTAGTGTGTCAGTAGGAAATATCAGATTACATTTCCAAACATTCCTTTTGCCACTAATTGCAATAATCCAGTGAGATGTCTGTATGCACAGGGAGTCTGACAACTGTATATATTGACAAGAAATTAAGACTTTTTTTCTCAGAAAGGATACAAATTGTGACCGTAAAGATATTTATAATGTTAAAAAAGATTATTTCAAATAAATGCTTTTCTTTTGAACTTTCTATTTATCAAATAATCCTGAAATAAAAATGTACACAACTGTTTTCAACACTGATAATAATCATAAATGTTTCTTGAGCATCAGATCATCATATAAGAGTGATTTCTGAAGGATCATGTGACACTGAAGACTGGAGTAATTATGCTGAACCTCAGCTTTGATCACAGGAATAAATTACACTTTACTAGATATTCACATAGAAAACAGTTATTTTACATTCTAATAATATTTCACTGTTTTTACAGTATTTTTGATCAAATAAACACAGCCTTGGTGAGCAGAAGAGACTCTTTCTTTTATACATGTATACAAACATTTATATTCTTACAAGCCTCCCAAAAAATCTAAACTAATATAAATGATAGATTATGTAGAATATATATTAACAGTCGTAAAGAATAGGCTTGAGTGATGAAAATTTGAATGTGTTCAATAATTGTGATTACACTGAACATATTTAGTTAATCACATTGACTGAAAAAAATCGAATAATTTGATGAATTCAATATTGCTCAAACAGGACTGTAGGATTGTTCATATATACACAATGAATGTGTGCTAGAATCACAACACACAAATCCCTGCAAATATCTGCATGATGAAGATGAAGCTGATCTGCAGCATCAGCCGGTCCAGCTGCAGTTCTGGAGATGAACGCAGGACCGCCGCTCACAACCCTACCTCTGACATCACAGGAGCTTAAGTTTGGAGTTACAGCGATCGCTACGGGCTAGCATGAAGCACGCGCGTCTCGGAGGAATGCTTCACAGCTGCCACTGTTTTCCTCTTTCCTGACGCTGGATGGATGGAGTAAGTGGGTCACAGATGCACATCTCTCAGCGTCGACACAGACCAGCGTTCACATGTTCCCTCTTTCCCAGCCACAGACTCCACGTCCAGTCATTCATTTACTCCATGCTTTCACAGCCTCTCAAACACTGGACCAGAACAACATCAAATCTTCAATTATTCAGGAAAATCCCATTTTTCATTTGAACTGTACTGTTGTTAATGGGAAATCCTTGTTTTGGAGGAAATGGTACATTTCTAAAGGATGAACATCTGGTTATGATACACATACAGTAATGCTGTGGGATTTCTTATGTAAACGCTGCTTTGCAGAAGGTTTTCTGAAATTAATATAAATATACTTCTCCAAATCATTTGCACAATATGTCTGCATGAACGTCCGGATCTGCTAATTCAACAAATGACAGTTGACACGGTCTGATCGATCTACGTAAGATTTACTTTCCAATTCCTCATATTACAGTAGAGATGAAGTTCTATAGAAACAGAGCCAAGCACTGAGATAATACATAATTGAAATACGTTTTTATAACTTCAGTTCAGTGCAATATCACATTCTACTGTATATAAACATTGAGCTTCTATTAAATAGAGATATTACATAATTAATAATTAAATATTCATAATGTACATTAGGTTGGCCAGGCTGATTGTTACTGATGAGTTGTATAACTACTTTGAGCTACTAACCCGCTGGCAGCTTTGCCATTTGTCTTTCCTACACATTTCTTTTGGTGTCTGATTTTATCTATAATCTACAATCTTAATCTCATGCATTTTCACCGCACAGACCATCGATGAGATCTCGCAATCTGTCCCAGTTCTCAGAGAATCTACTCAAAAATATGACCTACCCCTAATTAATGATGACACACTAAGTGTTTATTATTACAAAAGCCTGTGTGTGTGTGTGTGTGTGTGTGTGTCTCGAGGCCTGCGGATCTGACAAATTATTACAAAAGCCTGTGTGTGTGAGTGTGTGTGTGTGTCTCTAGGCCTGAAGATCTGACAGCACATTCACTTCCACAGTATGTGTTCATAACAGTCTCGTACATCACATAACCACACATTCCCATCTTCACATCACCACACATTCCCATCATCCCATCACCGCACATTCCCATCATCACATCACCACACATTCCCATCTTCACATCACTACACATTCCCATCAACCCATCACCGCACATTCCCATCATCACATCACCACACATTCCCATCTTCACATCACCGCACATTCCCATCATCACATCACCACACATTCCCATCTTCACATCACTACACATTCCCATCAACCCATCACCGCACATTCCCATCATCACATCACCACACATTCCCATCTTCACATCACCGCACATTCCCATCATCACATCACCACACATTCCCATCTTCACATCACTACACATTCCCATCATCACATCACCACACATACCCATCAACACATCACCACACATTCCCATCATCCCATCACCGCACATTCCCATCATCACATCACCATCACACATTCCCATCTTCACATTACTACACATTCCCATTCCCATCTTCACACCACCACACATTCCCATTCCCATCATCACATCACCACACATTCCCATCATCACATCACCACACATTCCCATCATCCCATTACCGCTAATTCCCATCATCACATCACCACACATTTCCATCATCCAATCACCACACATTCCCATCATCACATCCCCACACATTCCCATCATCCCATTACCGCTAATTCCCATCATAACATCACCACACATTCCCATCTTCACATCACTACACATTCCCATTCCCATCTTCACATCACCACACATTCCCATTCCCATCATCACATCACCGAACATTCCCATCGTCACATCACCAAACATTCCCATCATCACATCACTACACATTCCCATCATCACATCACCACACATTCCCATCATCCCATTACCGCTAATTCCCATCATCACATCACCACACATTCCCATCTTCACATCACTACACATTCCCATACCCATCTTCACATCACCACACATTCCCATTCCCAACATCACATCACCGCACATTCCCATCATCACATCACCAAACATTCCCATCATCACATCACTACACATTCCCATCATCACATCACCACACATTCCCATCATCACATCACAACACATTCCCATCATCACCTCACCACACATTCCCATCATCCCATCACCATATATTCCCAACATCACATCACCGCACATTCCCATCATCACATCACCAAATATTCCCATCATCACATCACCGCACATTCCCATCATCACATCACTGCACATTCCCATCATCACATCATCGCACATTCCCATCATCACATCACCACACATTCCCATCTTCACATCACTACACATTCCCATCAACCCATCACCGCACATTTCCATCATCACATCACCACACATTCCCATCTTCACATCACTACACATTCCCATCATCACATCACCACACATTCCCATCATCACATCACCACACATTCCCATCTTCACATCACTACACATTCCCATCATCACATCACCACACATTCCCATCTTCACATCACTACACATTCCCATCATCACATCACCACACATACCCATCAACACATCACCACACATTCCCATCATCCCATCACCGCACATTCCCATCATAACATCACCATCACACATTCCCATCTTCACATTACTACACATTCCCATTCCCATCTTCACACCACCACACATTCCCATTCCCATCATCACATCACCACACATTCCCATCATCACATCACCACACATTCCCATCATCCCATTACCGCTAATTCCCATCATCACATCACCACACATTTCCATCATCCACTCACCACACATTCCCATCATCACATCCCCACACATTCCCATCATCCCATTACCGCTAATTCCCATCATCACATCACCACACATTCCCATCTTCACATCACTACACATTCCCATTCCCATCTTCACATCACCACACATTCCCATTCCCATCATCACATCACCGAACATTCCCATCGTCACATCACCAAACATTCCCATCATCACATCACTACACATTCCCATCATCACATCACCACACATTCCCATCATCCCATTACCGCTAAT
Source organism: Meda fulgida (assembly GCA_030578275.1). NCBI lineage: Eukaryota > Metazoa > Chordata > Actinopteri > Cypriniformes > Leuciscidae > Meda > Meda fulgida. The sequence goes on from CM060627.1 coordinate 32,826,259, forward strand.
TCCCATCATCACATCACCACACATTCCCATCTTCACATCACTACACATTCCCATACCCATCTTCACATCACCACACATTCCCATTCCCAACATCACATCACCGCACATTCCCATCATCACATCACCAAACATTCCCATCATCACATCACTACACATTCCCATCATCACATCACCACACATTCCCATCATCACATCACAACACATTCCCATCATCACCTCACCACACATTCCCATCTTCACATCACTACACATTCCCATCATCACATCACCACACATTCCCATCATCACATCACCACACATTCCCATCTTCACATCACTACACATTCCCATCATCACATCACCACACATTCCCATCTTCACATCACTACACATTCCCATCATCACATCACCACACATACCCATCAACACATCACCACACATTCCCATCATCCCATCACCGCACATTCCCATCATAACATCACCATCACACATTCCCATCTTCACATTACTACACATTCCCATTCCCATCTTCACACCACCACACATTCCCATTCCCATCATCACATCACCACACATTCCCATCATCACATCACCACACATTCCCATCATCCCATTACCGCTAATTCCCATCATCACATCACCACACATTTCCATCATCCACTCACCACACATTCCCATCATCACATCCCCACACATTCCCATCATCCCATTACCGCTAATTCCCATCATCACATCACCACACATTCCCATCTTCACATCACTACACATTCCCATTCCCATCTTCACATCACCACACATTCCCATTCCCATCATCACATCACCGAACATTCCCATCGTCACATCACCAAACATTCCCATCATCACATCACTACACATTCCCATCATCACATCACCACACATTCCCATCATCCCATTACCGCTAATTCCCATCATCACATCACCACACATTCCCATCTTCACATTACTACACATTCCCATTCCCATCTTCACACCACCACACATTCCCATTCCCATCATCACATCACCACACATTCCCATCATCACATCACCACACATTCCCATCATCCCATTACCGCTAATTCCCATCATCACATCACCACACATTTCCATCATCCACTCACCACACATTCCCATCATCACATCCCCACACATTCCCATCATCCCATTACCGCTAATTCCCATCATCACATCACCACACATTCCCATCTTCACATCACTACACATTCCCATTCCCATCTTCACATCACCACACATTCCCATTCCCATCATCACATCACCGAACATTCCCATCGTCACATCACCAAACATTCCCATCATCACATCACTACACATTCCCATCATCACATCACCACACATTCCCATCATCCCATTACCGCTAATTCCCATCATCACATCACCACACATTCCCATCTTCACATCACTACACATTCCCATACCCATCTTCACATCACCACACATTCCCATTCCCAACATCACATCACCGCACATTCCCATCATCACATCACCAAACATTCCCATCATCACATCACTACACATTCCCATCATCACATCACCACACATTCCCATCATCACATCACAACACATTCCCATCATCACCTCACCACACATTCCCATCTTCACATCACTACACATTCCCATCATCACATCACCACACATTCCCATCATCACATCACCACACATTCCCATCTTCACATCACTACACATTCCCATCATCACATCACCACACATTCCCATCTTCACATCACTACACATTCCCATCATCACATCACCACACATACCCATCAACACATCACCACACATTCCCATCATCCCATCACCGCACATTCCCATCATAACATCACCATCACACATTCCCATCTTCACATTACTACACATTCCCATTCCCATCTTCACACCACCACACATTCCCATTCCCATCATCACATCACCACACATTCCCATCATCACATCACCACACATTCCCATCATCCCATTACCGCTAATTCCCATCATCACATCACCACACATTTCCATCATCCACTCACCACACATTCCCATCATCACATCCCCACACATTCCCATCATCCCATTACCGCTAATTCCCATCATCACATCACCACACATTCCCATCTTCACATCACTACACATTCCCATTCCCATCTTCACATCACCACACATTCCCATTCCCATCATCACATCACCGAACATTCCCATCGTCACATCACCAAACATTCCCATCATCACATCACTACACATTCCCATCATCACATCACCACACATTCCCATCATCCCATTACCGCTAATTCCCATCATCACATCACCACACATTCCCATCTTCACATCACTACACATTCCCATACCCATCTTCACATCACCACACATTCCCATTCCCAACATCACATCACCGCACATTCCCATCATCACATCACCAAACATTCCCATCATCACATCACTACACATTCCCATCATCACATCACCACACATTCCCATCATCACATCACAACACATTCCCATCATCACCTCACCACACATTCCCATCATCCCATCACCATATATTCCCAACATCACATCACCGCACATTCCCATCATCACATCACCAAATATTCCCATCATCACATCACCGCACATTCCCATCATCACATCACTGCACATTCCCATCATCACATCACCGCACATTCCCATCATCACATCACCGCACATTCCCATCATCACATCACCGCACATTCCCATCATCCCATCACCACACATTCCCATCTTCACATCACCGCACATTCCCATCATCACATCACCACACATTCCCATCTTCACATCACTACACATTCCCATCATCCCATCACCGCACATTCCCATCATCACATCACCACACATTCCCATCTTCACATCACCGCACATTCCCATCATCCAATCACCACACATTCCCATCATCACATCCCCACACATTCCCATCATCCCATTACCGCTAATTCCCATCATCACATCACCACACATTCCCATCTTCACATCACTACACATTCCCATTCCGATCTACACATCACCACACATTCCCATTCCCATCATCACATCACCACACATTCCCATCATCACATCACCGCACATTCCCATCAACACATCACCGCACATTCCCATCATCACATCACCGCACATTCCCATAATCCAATCACCACACATTCCCATCATCACATCCCCACACATTCCCATCATCCCATTACCGCTAAATCCCATCATCACATCACCACACATTCCCATCTTCACATCACTACACATTCCCATTCCCATCTACACATCAACACACATTCCCATTCCCATCATCACATCACCACACATTCCCAACATTACATCACCGCACATTCCCATCATCACATCACCGAACATTCCCATCATCACATCACTACACATTCCCATCATCACATCACCACACATTCCCATCATCACATCACTACACATTCCCATCATCACATCACCACACATTCCCATTCCCATCATCACATCACCACACATTCCCATCATCACATCACCATCACACATTCCCATCTTCACATTACTACACATTCCCATTCCCATCTTCACACCACCACACATTCCCATTCCCATCATCACATCACCACACATTCCCATCATCACATCACCACACATTCCCATCATCCCATTACCGCTAATTCCCATCATCACATCACCACACATTTCCATCATCCAATCACCACACATTCCCATCATCACATCCCCACACATTCCCATCATCCCATTACCGCTAATTCCCATCATAACATCACCACACATTCCCATCTTCACATCACTACACATTCCCATTCCCATCTTCACATCACCACACATTCCCATTCCCATCATCACATCACCGAACATTCCCATCGTCACATCACCAAACATTCCCATCATCACATCACTACACATTCCCATCATCACATCACCACACATTCCCATCATCCCATTACCGCTAATTCCCATCATCACATCACCACACATTCCCATCTTCACATCACTACACATTCCCATACCCATCTTCACATCACCACACATTCCCATTCCCAACATCACATCACCGCACATTCCCATCATCACATCACCAAACATTCCCATCATCACATCACTACACATTCCCATCATCACATCACCACACATTCCCATCATCACATCACAACACATTCCCATCATCACCTCACCACACATTCCCATCATCCCATCACCATATATTCCCAACATCACATCACCGCACATTCCCATCATCACATCACCAAATATTCCCATCATCACATCACCGCACATTCCCATCATCACATCACTGCACATTCCCATCATCACATCATCGCACATTCCCATCATCACATCACCACACATTCCCATCTTCACATCACTACACATTCCCATCAACCCATCACCGCACATTTCCATCATCACATCACCACACATTCCCATCTTCACATCACTACACATTCCCATCATCACATCACCACACATTCCCATCATCACATCACCACACATTCCCATCTTCACATCACTACACATTCCCATCATCACATCACCACACATTCCCATCTTCACATCACTACACATTCCCATCATCACATCACCACACATACCCATCAACACATCACCACACATTCCCATCATCCCATCACCGCACATTCCCATCATAACATCACCATCACACATTCCCATCTTCACATTACTACACATTCCCATTCCCATCTTCACACCACCACACATTCCCATTCCCATCATCACATCACCACACATTCCCATCATCACATCACCACACATTCCCATCATCCCATTACCGCTAATTCCCATCATCACATCACCACACATTTCCATCATCCACTCACCACACATTCCCATCATCACATCCCCACACATTCCCATCATCCCATTACCGCTAATTCCCATCATCACATCACCACACATTCCCATCTTCACATCACTACACATTCCCATTCCCATCTTCACATCACCACACATTCCCATTCCCATCATCACATCACCGAACATTCCCATCGTCACATCACCAAACATTCCCATCATCACATCACTACACATTCCCATCATCACATCACCACACATTCCCATCATCCCATTACCGCTAATTCCCATCATCACATCACCACACATTCCCATCTTCACATCACTACACATTCCCATACCCATCTTCACATCACCACACATTCCCATTCCCAACATCACATCACCGCACATTCCCATCATCACATCACCAAACATTCCCATCATCACATCACTACACATTCCCATCATCACATCACCACACATTCCCATCATCACATCACAACACATTCCCATCATCACCTCACCACACATTCCCATCATCCCATCACCATATATTCCCAACATCACATCACCGCACATTCCCATCATCACATCACCAAATATTCCCATCATCACATCACCGCACATTCCCATCATCACATCACTGCACATTCCCATCATCACATCACCGCACATTCCCATCATCACATCACCGCACATTCCCATCATCACATCACCGCACATTCCCATCATCCCATCACCACACATTCCCATCTTCACATCACCGCACATTCCCATCATCACATCACCACACATTCCCATCTTCACATCACTACACATTCCCATCATCCCATCACCGCACATTCCCATCATCACATCACCACACATTCCCATCTTCACATCACCGCACATTCCCATCATCCAATCACCACACATTCCCATCATCACATCCCCACACATTCCCATCATCCCATTACCGCTAATTCCCATCATCACATCACCACACATTCCCATCTTCACATCACTACACATTCCCATTCCGATCTACACATCACCACACATTCCCATTCCCATCATCACATCACCACACATTCCCATCATCACATCACCGCACATTCCCATCAACACATCACCGCACATTCCCATCATCACATCACCGCACATTCCCATAATCCAATCACCACACATTCCCATCATCACATCCCCACACATTCCCATCATCCCATTACCGCTAAATCCCATCATCACATCACCACACATTCCCATCTTCACATCACTACACATTCCCATTCCCATCTACACATCAACACACATTCCCATTCCCATCATCACATCACCACACATTCCCAACATTACATCACCGCACATTCCCATCATCACATCACCGAACATTCCCATCATCACATCACTACACATTCCCATCATCACATCACCACACATTCCCATCATCACATCACTACACATTCCCATCATCACATCACCACACATTCCCATTCCCATCATCACATCACCACACATTCCCATCATCACATCACCACACATTCCCATCATCCCATCATCGCACATTCCCATTCCCATCACCACACATTCCCATCATCACATCACCACAAAGTCCCATCGTCACATCACCACACAGTCCCATCATCACATCACCACACATTCCCATCATCACACTTCACATCACCACACATTCCCATTCCCATCATCACATCACCACACATTCCCATCATCACATCACCACACATTCCCATCATCCCATCACCGCACATTCCCATAATCACATCACCACACATTCCCATCATCACATCCCCACACATTCCCATCATCCCATCACCGCACATTCCCATCATCACATCACCACACATACCCATCTTCACATCACTACACATTCCCATTCCCATCTTCACATCACCAAACATTCCCATTACCATCATCACATCACCACACATTCCCATCATCACACTTCACATCACCACACATTCCCATTCCCATCATCACATCACCACACATTCCCATCATCACATCACCACACATTCCCATCATCCCATCACCGCACATTCCCAACATCACATCACTACACATTCCCATGATCCCATCACCGCACATTCCCATCATCACATCACCACATATTCCCATCATCACATCACCACACATTCCCATCATCACATCACCACACATTCCCATCATCCCATCACCACACATTCCCATCATCACATCACCACACAGTCCCATCATCACATCACCACACATTCCCATCATCATATCACCACACATTCCCATCATCACATCACCACACATTCCCATCATCACATCACCACACATTCCCATCATCACATAACCAAACATTCCCATTCCCATCATCACATCACCACACATTCCCATCATCACATCACCACACATTCCCATCTTCACATCACTACACATTCCCATCATCCCATCACCAAACATTCCCATCATCACACCACCACACATTCCCATCATCCCATCACCGCACATTCCCATCATCACATCACCACATATTCCCATCTTCACATCACTACACATTCCCATTCCCATCGTCACATCACTACACATTCCCATCATCACATCACCACACATTCCCATCTTCACATCACCACACATTCCCATTCCCATCATCACATCACCACATATTCCCATCATCACATCACCACACATTCCCATTATCACATCACCACACATTCCCATCTTCACATCACTACACATTCCCATTCCCATCCCCGTCTTCACATTACCACACATTCCAATTCCCATCATCACATCACCACACATTCTCATCATCACATCACCACACATTCCCATCATCCCATCACTGCACATTCCCATCATCACATCCCCACATATTCCCATCATCCCATCACCGCCTTCACATTACCACACATTCCAATTCCCATCATCGCATCACCACACATTCCCATCATCACATCACCACACATTCCCATCATCACATCACCACACATTCCCATCATCACATCCCCACACATTCCCATCATCCCATCACCATATATTCCCAACATCACATCACCGCACATTCCCATCATCACATCACCAAATATTCCAATCATCACATCACCGCACATTCCCATCATCACATCACTGCACATTCCCATCATCACATCACCGCACATTCCCATCATCACATCAACGCACATTCCCATCATCACATCACCACACATTCCCATCATCCCATCACCACACATTCCCATCTTCACATCACCGCACATTCCCATCATCACATCACCACACATTCCCATCTTCACATCACTACACATTCCCATCATCCCATCACCGCACATTCCCATCATCACATCACCACACATTCCCATCTTCACATCACCGCACATTCCCATCATCCAATCACCACACATTCCCATCATCACATCCCCACACATTCCCATCATCCCATTACCGCTAATTCCCATCATCACATCACCACACATTCCCATCTTCACATCACTACACATTCCCATTCCCATCTACACATCACCACACATTCCCATTCCCATCATCACATCACCACACATTCCCATCATCACATCACCGCACATTCCCATAATCACATAACCGCACATTCCCATCATCATATCACCGCACATTCCCATCATCACATCACTACACATTCCCATCACCACATCACATCACCGCACATTCCCATAATCACATAACCGCACATTCCCATCATCACATCACCGCACATTCCCATCATCACATCACTACACATTCCCATCACCACATCACCACACATTCCCATCATCAAATCACTACACATTCCCATCATCACATCACCACACATTCCCATTCCCATCATCCCATCACCAAACATTCCCAACATCACATCACCGCACATTCCCATCATCACATCACCAAACATTCCCATCATCACATCACCGCACATTCCCATCATCACATCACCACACATTCCCATCATCACATCACTACACATTTCCATCATAACATCACTACACATTCCCATTCCCATCACCACACATTCCCATCATCACATCACCACAAAGTCCCATCGTCACATCACCACACAGTCCCATCATCACATCACCACACATTCCCATCATCACATCACCACACATTCCCATCATCACATCACCAAACATTCCCATCATCACATCACCAAACATTCCCATTCCCATCACCACACATTCCCATCATCACATCACCACACATTCCCATCATCAAATCATCACCACACATTCCCATCATCACATCACCAAACATTCCCATCATCACATCACCAAACATTCCCATTCCCATCACCAAACATTCCCATCATCACATCACCACACATTCCCATCATCAAATCATCACCACATATTCCCATCACATCACCATCACACATTCCCATCTTCACATCACTACATATTTCCATTCCCATCTTCACACCACCAAACATTCCCATTCCCATCATCCCATCACCGCACATTCCCATCACATCATCACCACACATTCCCATCATCACATGACCACACACCACACATTCCCATCATCACATCATCACCACACATTCCCATCACCACACATCCCCATCTTCACATCACCACACATTCCCATCATCACATCACCACACATTCCCATCACATGACCACACATTCCCATCATCCCATCACCACACATTCCCATCACATCATCACCACACATTCCCATCATCACATGACCACACACCACACATTCCCATCATCACATCATCACCACACATTCCCATCACCACACATCCCCATCTTCATATCACCACACATTCCCATCATCACATCACCACACATTCCCATCATCACATTACCACACATTCCCATCATCACATCACGACACATTCCCATCATCACATGACCACACATTCCCATCACCACATATTCCCATCATCACATCACCACGCATTCCCCTCACCACACATTCCCATCATCACATGACCACACATTCCCATCATCACATCACCACACATTCCCATCATCACATGACCACACATTCCCATCATCCCATCACCGCACATTCCCATCATCACATCACCACACATTCCCATCACATCATCACCACACATTCCCATCATCACATGACCACACACCACACATTCCCATCATCACATCATCACCACACATTCCCATCACCACACATCCCCATCTTCACATCACCACACATTCCCATCATCACATCACCACACATTCCCATCATCACATGACCACACACCACACATTCCCATCATCACATCATCACCACACATCCCCATCTTCACATCACCACACATTCCCATCATCACATCAACACACATTCCCATCATCCCATCACCACACATCCCCATCTTCACATCACCACACATTCCCATCATCACATCACCACACATTCCCATCATCCCATTACCACACATTCCCATCATCACATCACCACACAGTCCCATCATCACATCACCACACATTCCCATCTTCAGATCACCACACATTGCCATCATCACATCATCAACACACATTCCCATCATCACATCATCACCAAACATTCCCATCTTCCCATCACCGCACATTCCCATCATCACATCACCACATATTCCATCTTCACATCACCACACATTCCCATCATCCCATCTCCACACATTCTTATCATCACATCACCACACATTTCCATCATCACATCACCGCACATTCTTATCATCACATCACTGCACATTCCCATCATCACATCACCACACATTCCCATCATCCTATCACCACACATTCCCATCATCACATCACCACACATTCTCATCATCACATCACCACACATTTCCATCATCACATCACCACACATTCCCATTATCCACACATTCCCATCATCCCATCACCACACATTTCCATCATCATATTACCACACATTCCCATCATCCCATCACCACACATTCCCATCATAACATCACCACACATTCCCATCTTCACATAACCACACAATCCCATCACCACACATTCCCATCATCCCATCACCACATATTCCCATCATCCCATCACCACACATTCCCATCATCACATCAACACACATTCCCATCATCACCACATCACCACACATTCCCATCATCACATCACCACACATTCCCATCATCCCATCACCACACATTCCCATCATCACATCACCACACATTCCCATCATCCCATCACCACACATTCCCATCATCCCATCACCACACATCCCCATCTTCACATCACCACACATTCCCATCATCAGATCACCACACATTCCCATCATCCCATCACCACACATTCCCATCATCCCATCACCACACATTCCCATCATCACATCACCACACATTCCCATCACATCATCACCACACATTCCCATCATCACATGACCACACACCACACATTCCCATCATCACATCATCACCACACATTCCCATCACCACACATCCCCATCTTCACATCACCACACATTCCCATCATCACATCACCACACATTCCCATCATCACATGACCACACACCACACATTCCCATCATCACATCATCACCACACATCCCCATCTTCACATCACCACACATTCCCATCATCACATCAACACACATTCCCATCATCCCATCACCACACATCCCCATCTTCACATCACCACACATTCCCATCATCACATCACCACACATTCCCATCATCCCATTACCACACATTCCCATCATCACATCACCACACAGTCCCATCATCACATCACCACACATTCCCATCTTCAGATCACCACACATTGCCATCATCACATCATCAACACACATTCCCATCATCACATCATCACCAAACATTCCCATCTTCCCATCACCGCACATTCCCATCATCACATCACCACATATTCCATCTTCACATCACCACACATTCCCATCATCCCATCTCCACACATTCTTATCATCACATCACCACACATTTCCATCATCACATCACCGCACATTCTTATCATCACATCACTGCACATTCCCATCATCACATCACCACACATTCCCATCATCCCATCACCACACATTCCCATCATCACATCACCACACATTCTCATCATCACATCACCGCACATTTCCATCATCACATCACCACACATTCCCATTATCCACACATTCCCATCATCCCATCACCACACATTTCCATCATCATATTACCACACATTCCCATCATCCCATCACCACACATTCCCATCATAACATCACCACACATTCCCATCTTCACATAACCACACAATCCCATCACCACACATTCCCATCATCCCATCACCAGATATTCCCATCATCCCATCACCACACATTCCCATCATCACATCATCAACACACATTCCCATCATCACCACATCACCACACATTCCCATCATCACATCACCACACATTACCAGCTTAACATCACCACACATTCCCATCATCACATCACCACACATTCCCATCATCCCATCACCACACATTCCCATCATCACATCACCACACATTCCCATCATCCCATCACCACACATTCCCATCATCCCATCACCACACATTCCCATCATCCCATCACCACACATCCCCATCTTCACATCACCACACATTCCCATCATCAGATCACCACACATTCCCATCATCCCATCACCACACATTCCCATCATCCCATCACCACACATTCCCATCATCACATCACCACACATTCCCATCTTCACATCACCACACATTCCCATCTTCACATCACCACACATTCCCATCATCCCATCACCACACATTCCCATCATCCCATCACCACACATTCCCATCACCACACATTCCCATCATCACATCATCACCACACATTCCCATCATCAGATCACCACACATTCCCATTCCCATCATCACATCACCACACATTCCCATCTTCGCATCACCACACATTCCCATCATCACATCACCACACATTCCCATCATCCCATCACCACACATTCCCATCTTCACTCCCATCATCACATCACCACACATTCCCATCATCCCATCACCACACATTCCCATCTTCACATCACTACACGTTCCCATCATCACATCATCACCACACATTCCCATCATCACATCATCACCACACATTCCCATCTTCACATCACCACACATTCCCATCATCCCATCACCACACATTCCCATCATCCCATTACCCCACATTCCCATCTTCACATCACCACACATTCCCATCTTCACATCACCACACATCGTCCTCAGTCTCAGGGGACGCTTTCTGAATGTCTGAAACTGCAGCGAGAGAGACATCACTCCTCATCTAACGTGCTGAGCTACGTTGAACCTGTTGTGTCCTTCAGCGTATCCATGCGGATCCACGTTAAACACTGGGTAATGAGAGAAGACGGATGATCCCTGTCAGCTTCAGCATGAGAGCTATAATCAGCCAGACACAGTTCTGCAGGAGGGCAGAAGGAGGAAAACAGTTGCACCTTCTTTACACCTGAAACCAATAGAGCATAAAACATTTCCAGAGATGCAGAACTGTGTGTTTCATCAATCTGCATAAAGCTGTCGCTGCACTAAACTGAAGGTTCAATGTCTCTAATGTACAGCAGAGCAGGATTGACACAACTACAGTAATCCTGCTGTTGTCTGATCACATCATGTTCAAGTTTCTTACACGTTACCACCAATCTGCTCAATGACCTCGACTGGGGATCATTTATATAGCAGGAATAACCATGAGAGCTGCACGATAACAGTTCATCTGGCAATCACGGTTATACTGCTCAAAAATTACAATTATTAATCATTAAAAATGTCAGAGAAAGTTAACAAATATATATATATATATATATATATATATATATATATATATATATATATAGTGTATTATATATATATATATATTATAGTCAAGTCAAGTCACCTTTATTTATATAGCGCTGTTTACAATACAGAAAATATCAAAGCAGCTTCACAGTGATAACATGAAAATAATACAACAAAGTTTGTTTCCAGAAAAGAATTGCGTCATTATCCATAATCAATAATATCAATAAATCAATAATATTATTAAATATTTAAATGTCCCCAACTAAGCAAGCCAAAAGCCAAGGCAACAGTATAGCTAATATTATAATATAATTTTATATTTACTTTTGTTGCATTATAATCAAAAGGGTTAATTTTCTCGTCTTCTGTACCTACACCTGCACTGAGAAGGCTTCCACTGATTTTAAAATAAGTATAATATTAAACGTATTTATTCATCCTTATGTCATTTCAAACATGTATGACTTCCTTTCTCCTGTGAAACGCAAAAGGAGTAATTCTGAAGAGCGTTCATGCTGCTCTTTTCCACAAAATGCAATGAAGCTTTAAAGTATCATAAAAGTGTCTTCAAAGTGGTTCATGGCTCGCGCTGAAAGAAGCTGTCTGACGTTATACAGTAGCTTTGTGCAAGAAACAGATGTAAATCTACACAGCGATGTGAATCTGTGTCTGTGAGGTCCCAGCCAGCAAGCCGCCAGTTCACCGTCTCGGTTAAATATAGACCCGATATAGTCCGGCTATGCTTAACCCACTTTTAGCCAAAATAACCTTGAATATGGATAAATGTCGTTTTGACCACAGTAACTTGCGAGATGTATGATATTCCATCATATGAGCAAAGTAAAAATTACAAGGTGTTTAGTTTCATTTCTTTCGCATGCTCTATGCGTAGGCTGTGCGTAGATTTAGTAGCTCGTAATCAGACTAACTATTTATAGCCCACTTTTGGTCAAAAGTCAATACTGATTCGTTGTAGTTTTTGGCCAGGTAGCGCATAAGATGGTTGATATCATATCATGTTCGCAATGTCAATAATATCTACAAGATGAGTCATTTAATGATATGGTCTATCTGTAGCCACAATTTAGCTCTGAATTGGACGGGCTACATGATGCCTGCTTTTAGCCCACACATTTGTAAACATTTGAATTTTGTATTAGCTTTGCTGTCACACATAACATTTATAGTTTTATACACATTTATACACTACAATATTATTTGACTGTCTTTCATTTTAAGTTCAATAAAAATACAATTACAATTTTCAACCGCTAGATGGCAAAAGCCCTACTGAGACACGACGACTGGTAACGCACGACTCAGAAGTTAAAGCAACACTAAGTAGGATTTTTTTACCTTCAAATAATGTTTCCAAAATCGTTTCAGTGGTTCATCAAGTCGTGACATGGTGAAAAGCACTTATGCCACCGCTTTGCGGTTCTTTATCTGGCATATCCACGCTATGTAAGATTGCCAGATCAGGTCGCGTTTCTGTAGTTCTAATGAGACATAAGAAAACAACAAATTTGACTTGCTTTACGGCAAGCGTTACAATTGCCGATAGGTTGCCGATACAATTGCTGATTGACAGTAGATAAACAGCGCGCGTGCGACAGTAGATAAACAGCATAAACAGCGAGCGTGCGACAGTAGATGAACAGCAAGCATGCGACAGTAGATAAACAGCGCGCGTGCGACAGTAGATAAACAGCGAGCGTGAGCGTGCGACAGTAGATAAACAGCGAGCGTGAGCGTGCGACAGTAGATAAACAGCGAGCGTGAGCATAAACAGCGAGCGTGAGCGTGCGACAGTAGATAAACAGCGAGCGTGCGCATGCGACAGTAGATAAACAGCGAGCGTGCGCATGCGACAGTAGATAAACAGCAAACGTGCGAGTGCGACAGTAGATAAACAGCGAGCGTGAGCGTGTGACAGTAGATAAACAGCGAGCGTGCGTGTGTGACAGTAGATAAACAGCGAGCGTGCGCGTGCGATAGTAGATAAACAGCGAGTGTGCCTGTGTGACAGTAGATAAACAGCGAGCGTGCGACAGTAGATAAACAGCGAGCGTGTGACAGTAGATAAACAGCGAGCGTGCGCGTAAGACAGTAGATAAACAGTGAGCGTGCGACAGTAGATAAACAGGGAGCGTGCGCGTGTGACAGTAGATAAACAGCGAGCGTGCGCGTGCGACAGTAGATAAACAGCGAGCCTGAGCGTGCGACAGTAGATAAACGGCGAGCGTGAGCGTGCGACAGTAGATAAACAGCGAGCGTGCGACAGTAGATAAACAGCGAGCGTGTGACAGTAGATAAACAGCGAGCGTGCGCGTAAGACAGTAGATAAACAGTGAGCGTGCGACAGTAGATAAACAGGGAGCGTGCGCATGCGACAGTAGATAAACAGCAAACGTGCGAGTGCGACAGTAGATAAACAGCGAACGTGAGCGTGCGACAGTAGATAAACAGCGAGCGTGAGCGTGTGACAGTAGATAAACAGCGAGCGTGCGTGTGTGACAGTAGATAAACAGCGAGCGTGCGCGTGCGATAGTAGATAAACAGCGAGTGTGCCTGTGTGACAGTAGATAAACAGCGAGCATGCGACAGTAGATAAACAGCGAGCGTGTGACAGTAGATAAACAGCGAGTGTGCGCGTAAGACAGTAGATAAACAGTGAGCGTGCGACAGTAGATAAACAGGGAGCGTGCGCGTGCGACAGTAGATAAACAGTGAGCGTGCGACAGTAGATAAACAGCGAGCGTGCGCGTGCGACAGTAGATAAACAGCGAGCCTGAGCGTGCGACAGTAGATAAACGGCGAGCGTGAGCGTGCGACAGTAGATAAACGGCGAGCGTGAGCGTGCGACAGTAGATAAACAGCGAGCGTGCGCGTGCGACAGTAGATAAACAGTGAGCGTGCGCGTGCGACAGTAGATAAACAGCGAGCCTGAGCGTAAGACAGTAGATAAACAGTGAGCGTGCGACAGTAGATAAACAGCGAGCGTGCGCGTGCGACAGTAGATAAACAGCGAGCGTGCGCGTGCGACAGTAGATAAACAGCGAGCCTGAGCGTGCGACAGTAGATAAACGGCGAGCCTGAGCGTGCGACAGTAGATAAACAGCGAGCCTGAGCGTGCGACAGTAGATAAACGGCGAGCGTGAGTGTGCGACAGTAGATAAACAGCGAGCGTGCGCGTGCGACAGTAGATAAACAGCGAAAGGGCGCGTGCGATAGTAGATAAACAGCGAGTGTGCCTGTGTGACAGTAGATAAACAGCGAGCGTGCGACAGTAGATAAACAGTGAGCGTGCGACAGTAGATAAACAGCGAGCGTGCGACAGTAGATAAACAGGAAACGTGCGACAGTACATAAACAGCGAGGGTGCGACAGTAGATAAACAGCGAGCGTGAGCGTGCGACAGTAGATAAACAGTGCGCATGCGCGTGCGACAGTAGATAAACACCGAGCGATTGAGCAACAGTAGATAAACACCGAGCGAGCGAGCAACAGTAGATAAACAGCGAGCGTGAGCGTGCGACAGTAGATAAACAGCGAGCGTGAGCGTGCGACAGTGGATAAACAGCGAGCGTGAACGTGCGACAGTAGATAAACAGCGAGCGTGCGCGTGCGACAGTAGATAAACAGCGAGCGTGCGCGTACGACAGTAGATAAACAGCGCGCGTGCGACAGTAAATAAACAGCGAGCATGCGACAGTAGATAAACAGCGAGCGTGCGCGTGCGACAGTAGATAAACAGCGAGCGTGCGCGTATGACAGTAGATAAACAGCGAGCGTGCGACAGTAGATAAACAGCGAGCGTGCGTGTGCGACAGTAGATAAACAGCGAGCCTGAGCGTGCAACAGTAGATAAACGGCGAGCCTGAGCGTGCGACAGTAGATAAACAGCGAGCCTGAGCGTGCGACAGTAGATAAACGGCGAGCGTGAGCGTGCGACAGTAGATAAACAGCGAGCGTGCGCGTGCGACAGTAGATAAACAGCGAAAGGGCGCGTGCGATAGTAGATAAACAGCGAGTGTGCCTGTGTGACAGTAGATAAACAGCGAGCGTGCGACAGTAGATAAACAGTGAGCGTGCGACAGTAGATAAACAGCGAGCCTGCGACAGTAGATAAACAGGAAACGTGCGACAGTACATAAACAGCGAGGGTGCGACAGTAGATAAACAGCGAGCGTGAGCGTGCGACAGTAGATAAACAGTGCGCATGCGCGTGCGACAGTAGATAAACACCGAGCGATTGAGCAACAGTAGATAAACACCGAGCGAGCGAGCAACAGTAGATAAACAGCGAGCGTGAGCGTGCGACAGTAGATAAACAGCGAGCGTGAGCGTGCGACAGTGGATAAACAGCGAGCGTGCGCGTACGACAGTAGATAAACAGCGCGCGTGCGACAGTAAATAAACAGCGAGCATGCGACAGTAGATAAACAGCGAGCGTGCGCGTGCGACAGTAGATAAACAGCGAACGTGCGCGTACGACAGTAGATAAACAGCGAGCGTGCGACAGTAGATAAACAGCGAGCGTGCAACAGTAGATAAACAGTGAGCGTGAGCGTGCGACAGTAGATAAACAGCGCGCGTGCGACAGTAGATAAACAGTGAGCTTGCGACAGTAGATAAACAGCAAGCGTGCGACAGTAGATAAACAGTAAACGTGCGACAGTAGATAAACAGCGAGCGTGCGACAACAGATAAACAGCGAGCGTGCGACAGTAGATAAACAGCGAGCGTGCGACAGTAGATAAACCGTGAGCGTGGGACAGTACATAAACAGCGCGCGTGCGACAGTAGATAAACAGCGTGGGTGCGACAGTAGATAAATAGTAAGCGTGCGACAGTACATAAACAGCGAGCGTGCGACAGTAGACAAACAGCGAGCGTGAGCGAGCAACAGTAGATAAACAGTGCGCATGCGCGTGCGACAGTAGATAAACACCGAGCGAGCGAGCAACAGTAGATAAACAGCGAGCGTGAGCGTTTGAGAGTAGATAAACAGCGAGCGTGAGCGTGCGACAGTAGATAAACAGCGAGCGTGAGCGTGCGACAGTAGATAAACAGCAAACGTGCGCGTGCAACAGTAGATAAACAGCGAACGTGAGCGTGCGACAGTAGATAAATAGCGAGCGTGAGCGTGTGACAGTAGATAATCAGCGAGCGTGCGTGTGTGACAGTAGATAAACAGCGAGTGTGCCTGTGTGACAGTAGATAAACAGCGAGCGTGCGACAGTAGATAAACAGCGAACGTGAGCGTGCGACAGTAGATAAACAGCGCGCATGCGCGTGCGACAGTAGATAAACAGCGAGCGAGCGTGCAACAGTAGATAAACAGCGAGCGTGAGCGTGTGACAGTAGATAAACAGCGAGCGTGTGTGTGTGAGAGTAGATAAACAGCGAGCGTGCGCGTGCGACAGTAGATAAACAGCGAGCGTGAGCCTGCGACAGTAGATAAACAGCGAGCGTGAGCGTGTGACAGTAGATAAACAGCGAGCGTGTGTGTGTGACAGTAGATAAACAGCGAGCGTGAGTGTGTGACAGTAGATAAACAGCGAGCGTGTGTGTGTGACAGTAGATAAACAGCTAGCGTGCGCGTGCGACAGTAGATAAACAGCGAGCGTGCGTGTGTGACAGTAGATAAACAGCGAGCGTGTGTGTGTGTGTGACAGTAGATAAACAGCGAGCGTGCGCGTGCGACAGTAGATAAACAGCGAACGTGCGACAGTAGATAAACAGCGAGCGTGCGCGTGCGAAAGTAGATAAACAGCGAGCGTGTGACAGTAGATAAACAGCGAGCGCGCGACAGTAGATAAACAGCGAGCGTGAGCGTGCGAAAGTAGATAAACAGCGAGCGTGTGACAGTAGATAAACAGCGAGCGTGCGACAGTAGATAAACAGCGAGCGTGCGCGTGCGGCAGTAGATGAACAGCGAGCGTGCGACAGTAGATAAACAGCGAACGTGCGACAGTAGATAAACAGCGAGCGTGCGCGTGTGACAGTAGATAAACAGCCAGTGTGCGCGTGCGACAGTAGAAAAACAGCGCGCGTGCGACAGTAAATAAACAGCAAGCGTGCGACAGTAGATAAACAGTGAGCGTGCGACAGTACATAAACAGCGAGCGTATGACAGTATATAAACAGCGAGCGTGAGCGTGCGACAGTAGATAAACAGCGCGCATGCGCGTGCGACAGTAGATAAACACCGAGCGAGCGTGCAACAGTAGATAAACAGCGAGCGTGAGCGTGTGACAGTAGATAAACAGCGAGCGTGTGTGTGTGAGAGTAGATAAACAGCGAGCGTGCGCGTGCGACAGTAGATAAACAGCGAGCGTGAGCCTGCGACAGTAGATAAACAGCGAGCGTGAGCGTGTGACAGTAGATAAACAGCGAGCGTGCGCGTGCGACAGTAGATAAACAGCGAGCGTGCGACAGTAGATAAACAGCGAACGTGCGACAGTAGATAAACAGCGAGCGTGCGCGTGCGACAGTAGATAAACAGCCAGCGTGCGCGTGCGACAGTAGATAAACAGCTAGCGTGCGTGTGCGACAGTAGATAAACAGCGAACGTGCGACAGTAGATAAACAGCGAGCGTGCGCGTGCGACAGTAGATAAATAGCGAGCGTGAGCGTGCGACAGTAGATAAACAGCGAGCGTGAGACAGTAGATAAACAGCGAGCTTGCGACAGTAGATAAACAGCGAGCGTGCGACAGTAGATGAACAGCGAGCGTGAGCGTGCGTGTGTGACAGTAGATAAACAGTGAGCGTGAGCGTGCGCGTGCGACAGTAGATAAACAGTGAGCGTGCGACAGTAGATAAACAGCGAGCGTGAGCGTGCGTGTGTGACAGTAGATAGACAGCGAGCGTGAGCGTGCGCGTGCGACAGTAGATAAACAGTGAGCGTGCGACAGTAGATAAACAGCGAGCGTGCGACAGTAGATAAACAGCGAGCGTGAGCGTGCGCGTGCGACAGTAGATAAACAGTGAGCGTGCGACAGTAGATAAACAGCGAGCGTGCGACAGTAGATAAACAGCGAGCGTGAGCGTGCGTGTGTGACAGTAGATGAACAGCGAGCGTGAGCGTGCGACAGTAGATAAACAGTGAGCGTGCGACAGTAGATAAACAGCGAGCGTGAGCGTGCGTGTGTGACAGTAGATAGACAGCGAGCGTGAGCGTGCGCGTGCGACAGTAGATAAACAGTGAGCGTGCGACAGTAGATAAACAGCGAGCGTGCGACAGTAGATAAACAGCGAGCGTGCGACAGTAGATAAACAGCGAGCGTGAGCGTGCGCGTGCGACAGTAGATAAACAGTGAGCGTGCGACAGTAGATAAACAGCGAGCGTGCGCGTGCGACAGTATATAAACAGCGAGCGTGCGCGTGCGACAGTAGATAAACAGCGAGCGTGAGCGTGCGACAGTAGATAAACAGCGAGCGTGCGACAGTAGATAAACAGCGAGCGTGCGACAGTAAATAAACAGCGAGCGTGCAACAGTAGATAAACAGCGAGCGTGAGCGTGCGCGTGCGACAGTAGATAAACAGCGAGCGTGAGCGTGCGTGTGCGACAGTAGATAAACAGCGAGCGTGCGCGTGCGACAGTAGATAAACAGCGAGCGTGAGCGTGCGACAGTAGATAAACAGCGAGCGTGCGACAGTAGATAAACAGCGAGCGTGCGACAGTAAATAAACAGCGAGCGTGCAACAGTAGATAAACAGCGAGCGTGAGCGTGCGCGTGCGACAGTAGATAAACAGCGAGCGTGAGCGTGCGTGTGCGACAGTAGATAAACAGCGAGCGTGAGCGTGCGACAATAGATAAACAGCGAGCGTGAGCGTGCGACAGCAGTCAAGTCAAGTCAAGTGTATTTATATAGCGCTTTTCACAATATAAATTGCATCAAAGCAGCTTCACATTATCAATCAAATAACATAACAATGTTTGTTTCTTAGTGGAAAAAACATCCATGTTTGGTAGGGCTGATCAATGGTATTAATGCTTGGTTAATTAATTTGAATATCCCCAAATGAGCAAGCCAAAGGCAACAGTGGCAAGGAACCGAAAAACTCCATCAAGTGACCTACTGGTGTCCAAAAACTCCATCAGGTGACTTAATGGAGAGAAAAAAAAACCTTGGGAGAACCCAGGCTCAGTCGGGGGCCAGTTCTCCTCTGGCGTTTATGAACTAGAGGACGGATTTACAGTAACTGTAATTTGATACAGAATTTTGTTTTATTTTATCACTTCGGTGTGGGTACGCGAACCGGAATCACAACGTTTTATCTGTAGAGTGGGAAAGGGATCCTCCATAGGGAGAGGCTAGCTGGTACTTCAGCACTGCATTGTCATTGGGTCCAGGCAAAGCTCCTAGTCAGATCTGGATACGGCCTGGATCCGGTAGGCTGCGGGAAAACCTCGGGATAAACAAAGACACTAAAATTAGCGTAGATGCCATTCTTCTTATGATGTAACGAGTACATCAGGATTTAAGGGAAGTGTTCCCAGTTCCGGCTGACCTAATCTATGCAGCCTAACATTGAATTATAGAACTCTATAATATATGTGTTTGCTAGGTCAAAGAGATGTGTTTTTAGTCTAGCTTTGAACTGACAGAGTGTGTCTGCTTCCCAGACAATGGTAGGAAGACTGTTCCAAAGTTTTGGTGCTAAATAGGAAAAGGATCTACCGCCAGCAGTCGATTTTGATATTCTAGGTATTATCAACTGGCCCGAATTTTGAGATCGCAATAGACGTGAAGGACTATAATGCGTTAAGAGCTCGCTCAAGTACTGCGGAGCTAAACCATTTAGTGCTTTGTAAGTAATCAACAATATTTTAAAATTTATACAATGTTTAATAGATAGCCAATGCAGTGTTGACAGAACCGGGCTAATATGGTCATATTTTCTGGTTCTAGTAAGAACTCGTGCTGCAGCGTTATGGACCAGCTTTAGTTTATTTATTAAGCGTGCAGGGCAACCACCCAGTAGAGCATTACAATAATCTAGTCTTGATGAACAGCGAGCGTGCGACAGTAGATAAACAGCGCGTATGCGCGTGCGACAGTAGATAAACAGCGAGCGTGCGCATGCGACAGTAGATAAACAGCGAGCGTAAGCGTGCGACAGTAGATAAACAGCGAGCGTGCGACAGTAGATAAACAGCGCGCGTGCGACAGTAGATAAACAGCGAGCGTGAGCGTGCGTAAGTAGATAAACAGCTAGCGTGAGTGTGCGACAGTAGATAAACAGCGAGCGTGCGCGTGCGACAGTAGATAAACAGCGAGCGTGAGCGTGCGACAGTAGATAAACAGCGAGCGTGCGCGTGTGACAGTAGATAATCAGCGCGTGTGCACGTGCGACAGTAGATAAACAGCGAGCGTGAGCGAACGACAGTTGTTAATGTTCTTTTTCCAAATAAAACCTTTATATTTACTTTGTTTGGATGGATTGTCATTTATGAGAACCCGTTATATTTGAGTGAAAAATGATTTTAATCCTTAAGCCATAATTTTGTTGTCTATTAGAGGTATAAATGTAGTCGTTCAATAGGCATCTATGACTAGTCTATTCTCGGCTCTGCTTAGACGTCTATTAGGTTTTCACTGACAGCCCAAATCCAGCCAATAGTTTTAGCCTAGTTTTAGCCTAGACGCCTGGACGGTGTTGAAGGCTTGACGTCTTTTAGAAGTAAAATTGCTTGCTGGGGTTCTGGCGTTCAGAAGTCCGGAAACACATTCTCTACTTTTTATGTTCATCGTTTGGAGTGACTAATTTAAACAGAGTCCACGACGGTTCAATTACTCGAGCAAGTCAGAGACTAAATGTGTGAAAGCGAAAGTCTCTTCTGATCAAGCAGCGGATGGTGGAAGTGAAGGAGCTGGCCCGGTTACACTCGGACACACACTGATCGCTGTAGCTTCAGTGATATAAAGCCTCCTAATGCACAGCTGGAACATCTTCACACACAACAACACTTACTGATGACGAGGGCAGGGCAACCTGTCACTCACACCAGCTCAGCCAATAGCAAACCACAACCATCCAATCAATTCCCACAAACACAATCAAGCCCCGCCCACGTGTTCTTGTTCCAGAAGCATTTCACTGGGATTTACGGCACAATAGGAGAGTAAAGACCATCACTACTTCATGACGACTTCAGGACATTTGGTCAAAGACAAAGTTGTGTTTTCCCAGTATTTCTGGAGGCCAGTGATTGGCACATGAAGTCAGTTCCTCGTGTTATTTTCGTTCTTCACTAGAGCCGTGATGTAAATAATGATTTTTCCAACCTTGGGATTTCCTTCCAGGCTCATCTGAACTTGCGTCCGCAACACCTCTAATGGAAACAGATGGCTCAAAACAAATTGCCACCGCATTTTCTCCATACGTCTTGGTTCCCCTTCGTATGCTTCTCCGAAAATATGTGAAAAACGGTCGAATCAATCGAGGAGGAATTTATTAGCCACCTTACTTACACTGCCAAATCCGACCATCTGTTTTTATTGGACAAACACACAGAAATCCAATGCTTGGGTTTAATGTCTTGGCACAGAAATGATGCAGTTTTTTCCCTTTTGTTAGATAGAAGAGTTGCTTATTGCTTGTGCAACGGATGCATTTCAGTGTCGGTCACCTTGCCCGTCACGCCAGACGCTAATGAAGCCACAGTCATCAGAAACTATCCTTCACTAATACAACAGTTCATATCTCTTCATAACACAAGTGTCTCCTGCAATACAGAAATGTTTTTAAGAAGAAGAAAACACAGTGACGGGTTATGGATGTGCAACCATGAGATATTTTATTTTCCTCCGGAAAGTTCTCCCACTGACTAGCGCAAGGCATGCTAATCCATTTGGATGTTTGTTAAAGCGTTCAGGAGAGTTAGCAGAGCTCTCGACGCTGTATTATTTATGAACTCTGAATCACTGCCCTTTTTAATATTACATTTATCCAGGCTGTTCGAGTGATAGCGACTTCAGCGCTGGCTCATTTATACCGCCAGCGTAATTCAACTGCAGCTATCAGACCGATAAATAAACGCAGCACACGCAGTCATGCACACTACATGCAAATATCTACTCTAATCCTGCAGTATATGAGGATTAAATATGAGAAAACACTATGGCTGAATTCAGAAGAGCATTCTGGCATATGTTACAGTAATATGCTCTTATGTTATTCTGAATTCAGCCAATGTTTTCTTTGCTTAGAGAGTCTGTAGTGAATTGGTCTTTTTTTGTCTCGCTCTCTATTTATATTTCAAAACTAAAAATCCCTCATTATATAATCAGATGTTTTTTTCAGTATAATTGCCAAACTTGAATTGTCAGCATCCTTTCTTCCAGTCTTCAGTGTCACATGATCCATCAGTAAATACAAAAAAACAGCTTTATTTGAAATAGGATTTTTTTTTGTTATAACAATGTAAAAGTCTTTACTGTCACTTTTGGTCAATTTAAAGCGTCCTTCTGAATAAAACTATATACAGTATATATATATTTAAAAACGCGTACTGACCCTAATCTTTTGAACGGTAGTGTAATATATGACACAGATACTTGAATAATGACACAGAATAATGAACAAACATTTACTGGGACATTATTTATATTTATTCATGTAGAAAATGCTTTTGTCCAAAATTGAGCATAAAGGACCCAACAATGTTAGTGAAGTTACATAAAAAAACTGCTGTGAAAAACAGACCTGCTTTCTTTCGTCTTCTGAATTTGCCATTTTTTCCTCTTGACAAACTAGTTTTATTCGAGAAAAACATGATGAAAACAGCTTTTTAGTGTTTTGGTGAATAATTAAAAGTTACACTCTTCATTACTGAACCAACAGGACTAATTTGATCTGTGATATTCTCTAAACCAAAATGCATGAAACATTTTAATTATAATTTAAAGATTGTTCAGAATAATTCTAAATAATAATAATAAGTTGAGCTAACTCAACTTAAGTACTAACTTCACATAACTCAAAGGCCTTGCTGTTGTTGTAGTTTTTGTTCCAGTGAGAAATATGATGCAACCGAGACATTTTATATAACGTGGAAATGATGAAATGATGAAACCTTTTTAACTTATGCAGATCTTGTCTTTTCTTCGGTGGAGGACGAGCAAACACTGCCTACACACACGACGCCTGTAAACAGGTGGTGAAGGGATAAACACTTTCACTGGCAGTGATGTGTAAACCGCTCTATCTCTAATATATATATATATATATATATATATAAACACACCACTAGTTCTCCACAGGAACTCTTGAGCCCAGGCGCAGGATTAGTGTTTGTGTTTCATCACTCGCTCCTCTGCTGTCAGTCATCTCTGATCTGTGGGTCTCTGATCTGTGGATCTCTGATCTGTGGATCTCTGGGTCTCTGATCTGTGGATCTCTGGGTCTCTGATCTGTGGATATCTGATCTGTGGGTCTCTGATCTGTGGGTCTCTGATTTGTGGATATCTGCGTCTCTGATCTGTGGGTCTCTGATTTGTGGATATCTGGGTCTCTGATCTGTGGATCTCTGGGTCTCTGATCTGTGGATCTGTGGGTCTCTGATCTGTGGGTCTCTGGGTCTCTGATCTGTGGGTCTCTTATCTGTGGGTCTCTGGGTCTCTGATCTGTGGATCTGTGGAACTCTGATCTGTGGGTCTCTGATCTGTGGGTCTCTGATCTGTGGGTCTCTGATCTGTGGGTCTCTGGGTCTCTGATCTGTGGATCTATGATCTGTGGATGTCTGGGTCTCTGATCTGTGGAACTCTGATCTGTGGGTCTCTGATCTGTGGATCTCTGGGTCTCTGATCTGTGGATCTCTGATCTGTGGATCTCTGGGTCTCTGATCTGTGGATCTCTGATCTGTGGATCTCTAGGTCTCTGATCTGTGGATCTCTGATCTGTGGATCTCTAGGTCTCTGATCTGTGGAACTCTGATCTGTGGATCTCTGATCTGTGGATCTCTGATCTGTGGATCTCTGGGTCTCTGATCTGTGGAACTCTGATCTGTGGGTCTCTGATCTGTGGGTCTCTGATCTGTGGAACTCTGATCTGTGGGTCTCTGGGTTTCTGATCTGTGGATCTCTGGGTTTCTGATCTGTGGATCTCTGATCTGTGGATCTCTAGGTCTCTGATCTGTGGAACTCTGATCTGTGGATCTCTGATCTGTGGATTTCTGGGTCTCTGATCTGTGGGTCTCTGATCTGTGGATCTCTGATCTGTGGGTCTCTGGGTTTCTGATCTGTGGATCTCTGATCTGTGGATCTCTGGGTCTCTGATCTGTGGGTCTCTGATCTGTGGGTCTCTGATCTGTGGATCTCTGATCTGTGGGTCTCTGGGTTTCTGATCTGTGGATCTCTGATCTCTGGGTTTCTGATCTGTGGATCTCTGATCTCTGATCTGTGGATCTCTGGGTCTCTGATCTGTGGGTCTCTGGGTTTCTGATCTGTGGGTCTCTGATCTCTGGGTCTCTGGGGTTCTGATCTGTGGATCTCTGGGTTTCTGATCTGTGGGTCTCTGATCTGTCAATCTCTGGTCTCTGGTCTATGATCTGTGGGTCTCTAGGTTTCTGATCTGTGGGTCTCTGGGTTTCTGATCTGTGGGTCTCTGGGTTTCTGATCTGTGGGTCTCTGGGTTTCTGATCTGTGGGTCTCTGGGTTTCTGATCTGTGGGTCTCTGGGTCTCTGATCTGTGGATCTCTGGGTTTCTGATCTGTGGATCTCTGATCTGTGGAACTCTGATCTGTGGAACTCTGATCTGTGGAACTCTGATCTGTGGAACTCTGATCTGTGGAACTCTGATCTGTGGAACTCTGATCTGTGGAACTCTGATCTGTGGAACTCTGGGTCTCTGATCTGTGGAACTCTGATCTGTGGAACTCTGATCTGTGGAACTCTGATCTGTGGATCTCTGATCTGTGGGTCTCTGGGTTTCTGATCTGTGGATCTCTGGGTTTCTGATCTGTGGATCTCTGGGTTTCTGATCTGTGGATCTCTGATCTCTGGGTTTCTGATCTGTGGATCTCTGGGTTTCTGATCTGTGGATCTCTGGGTTTCTGATCTGTGGGTCTCTGATCTCTGGGTCTCTGGGTTTCTGATCTGTGGATCTCTGGGTTTCTGATCTGTGGGTCTCTGATCTGTCAATCTCTGGTCTATGATCTGTGGATCTCTGGGTTTCTGATCTGTGGGTCTCTGATCTGTCAATCTCTGGTCTCTGATCTGTGGGTCTCTGGGTTTCTGATCTGTGGGTCTCTGATCTGTGGATCTCTGATCTGTGGATCTCTGGGTTTCTGATCTGTGGGTCTATGATCTGTGGATCTCTGGGTTTCTGATCTGTGGCTCTCTGGGTCTCTGATCTGTGGATCTCTGAACTGTGGGTTTCTGGGTCTCTGATCTGTGGATCTCTGATCTGTGGGTTTCTGGGTCTCTGATCTGTGGATCTCTGGATGTGTTGCGGGTGTTTCTGGCCGGTCAGGATCTGGGAAGTGTCCGGTGATGCCTCCTCCTCTCTCCACAGATGTGAGCTGTCTGACAGCGCCGGAAATAGGGAAGCTGCCTCTGGTCTCGGGCAGATGAGCTCAGGAATGGAGACAGCTCTGGAGATTCAGCGAATTCCACACTTGGCTTAGCTCTTTAATTTCAGCTTCTGACTGAGGGTTTTCTACGGCTGATCGGCTTTTCTTCTCATTACTAACGTGGTCGCACTCTAGAGAATCCCCTCCAGATAGGATTTATTAAAACACACCACAACATATTCATTAACAAAACTCAGGTTTGAGCAAAATCTGTGAAACGTCAAAGCAACTCTTGGTGGAAACGAGTGCTGTGGCATTTAATAAATTACATTCCTGCTGAAAGTTATTTGGAGTAACTGTAAAGGTTAAAATAGCTATAAGATGAGGGAAGATGAACAATGTGCATTAACTTACATTATAACATATTTAGATATGTTTAGTCTGTGATAATGCATCAGCAAACAGCTTGTGTTTTTCAATGAAATAAATATAACATTTGCTAATTTAGTTCTTGTGTGTGTGTGTGTGTGTGTGTAAAGGATGAAAAAAGAAACTTTATAAACCTATATATTTTTCTTTTAAAACTAACTTAAAACAGTAATTTCCTTCCATTCTTAAATCTGAGAATTATTTTGCCAAATAAAGCAATGACTGATGGTCCTCTCTGGGGAAAAGCACCAAGCGTTTCTTTAACAGTGTGTGAATCACTGAGTGTGTGACGATGATAGATTAGGCTGTTCTTCGAGAAATAAACATGAATCATGACCAAAGAGTGTCTAAATAAACCGTACTGAATTAATCTGACCATGAGAAGCATTAGAAAGAAGGATTAGTCAGATAGAGCCTTGCTTTGCATTTCCAGACTGTAAACATTTATTTTCATTATTTGCTATCACAACTTTTTATCTTTTGAAAAATCAACTTAGATAATTAATGTGGTTCAGATAACATTATATTGTGTTTCTATTCATTAAACCAATTTCCTTCGTTGTATTACTATTTACTCAAATATTTTATTTCAATGAACTCAAAGTTTTAAGGCAACCAGGTAACTTACTTTAAGTTAAAGCAACAGTATTTTCCCCGTGGGAGTCCTGGTCTGACAGACGAGTGTTTAGAGGGAACGCTGAACTACACACTCGCTGTTCGATCCCGAGGCGCGTCACTGCAGCGTGTGGACGATGTTGGCTGCCAAACTCTCGACTCCTGAAAGTCAAGTCAATTATCAGGATATAGCAGAGCTTATTTCCACAGCAATGAAGATTATTAATTAAAGCAGTGCTTTCAAATTCTTCTGAAGAGAAACTGTGGTCTTCAAACACATATAATGCTGGAAACCCCAGTCAGAGGAAGATACTCATATATTCCTATAGGATTCAGTAATTGTTGATGATGTGAATACAGAACTATAGGCCTCTTCAAATTGACTGTATCATGTAGTGGAGAATAATTGATGCCTAATATTGAATACATATATGAAGTCCTAATTAAGCCACAGCAGGAGATATTGCTAACATGTCTAAGTTACTGTTTTCCACTCAATCAAAGACAAGTTGCGGTCAAATTCAACTGCAATTTTGCTTGGTTAAAAAAAAATCTATTCCCCATTACCTTATCTTTTGTTGCTAATGTACATAATTTGATGCGTATTCATCAGTCACAGATTATGCAGATGCAGATGGTTGTGTGATGTGACCTCATCGTCAGAAAAACATAAACTCAACTATGAAAGTTACAAAAATATGACCCAGACTACATGAGATTATTTGCTCTTCACTCACAGAGAGAATAAAGCATGATCGTGACACATAGTGTTTCATCCTGGGAATCATCGGCAGGAACACAGAGCAGAAAAACATCCAAAAACATCCAAATCTAGAACGTCACTTTTGAGTGTCACTTTTTCTGTTGTGCATATGTGCATATTTACATAAAATATGCATTTTATGTTTACATAACCAGTATAAAGGGAAAGAACAGCATCATGCTCTGAAAGAGTCCAAAACATGAGAAGGTGGAAGAACAATGTCAATATGAATGAAAATGAACTAAAAGTCCATGATGTTAAATGTGAAAGAGGTACATGGTCGTTTCCACGTATCTTGAGGAGATATATCTTGAGTTGATATATCTTGAGTTGATATATCTTGATATATCTTGAGTTGATATATCTTGAGTTGATATATCTTGAGGTGATATATGTTGAGGTGATATATATTGAGGGGATATATCTTGAGGTGATATAGCTTGAGTTAATATATCTTGAGTTGATATATCTTGAGTTGATATATCTTGATATATCTTGAAGTGATATATCTTGAGGTGATATATATTGAGTTGGTATATCTTGAGTTGATATATCTGGAGGTGATATATATTGAGGGGATATATCTTGAGGTGATATATCTTGATATATCTTGAAGTGATATATCTTGAGGTGATATATATTGAGTTGGTATATCTTGAGTTGATATATCTGGAGGTGATATATATTTAGGGGATATATCTTGAGGTGATATATCTTGATATATCTTGAAGTGATATATCTTGAGGTGATATATATTGAGTTGGTATATCTTGAGTTGATATATCTGGAGGTGATATATATTGAGGGGATATATCTTGAGGTGATATATCTTGAGTTGATATATCTTGAGGGGATATATTTTGAGGTGATATATATTGATATATCTTGAGGTGATATATCTTGAGTTGATATATCTTGAGGTGATATATATGGAGGGGATATATTTTGAGGTGATATATATTGATATATCTTGAGGTAATATATATTGAGTTGATATATCTTGAGGTGATATATATTGAGGTGATATATCTTGAGTTGATACATCTTGAGGTGATATATCTTGAGGTGATATATATTGAGGGGATATATCTTGAGGTGAAATATCTTGACATATCTTGAGTTTATATATCTTGAGGTGATATATATTGAGTTGGTATATCTTGAGGAGATATATGGGTGGACAACACACACGTTCCTCCGCCTGTTCCTCACATGGCCCATGATGCGACGCAGGGAAAAGAGAGGAACAAACAAAACCCGATTGCAGGGATTGAATGGTTTATCGAGGCCGAGCAGACATAAATCTGCAGAAGATATCCGGACTGTGGATCCCAGAGCGACTCCAGGCCTCGGGATCCTGCAGGAGCTTCTGCTCTTTCATTATAGAAAAGGAGGATTAATTCACAAATCCAAAAAACATAGTGTACTGGCTTAAAAGTGTCCTTGTACTCCATTTTGTTCTTGAAAGCATGAGATTGCCTTCCCGGTGCCTCAGATTTGTCCTCGGCCTCAGGTTCAGGTTTTTAGAGACTTCACACACTCTTTCTGCAGCTAGTCAGAGCTCATCTCTGTCCCGAAGCCAGACGAGAGGAAATCCTCCAGAAGGATTCTGCAAGATAATTTAATCCTTTGAAAAATTTGTCAGGATCTCTCATACAAAGATTGTCTTTAAACCTTTAACAAACCATTGCTTCTTGACAGAACACTGCAGCAGACCGGCGGACTTCAGCTCGAGCTTCATCTCTGGGTCAGCGTGGGTTTATCAGGAGAGCTCCTCGTGCCCGCGCCACTTCAGATATACTCATGAGAACTTCATTCAGTTCATGTCTACATGTGTGACCTGGAAAACCGTGGTCATCCGGAAGCCACATGTTCTGGAGCTCGTGTCAGTCTTCATTAACGAGAGAAAATGAGGATTTACATCTTAAGATCTGATCTTTTCTCCATGGATAGACATTATATCCAGAGTTTTGTCCACTGTCGTCACCTTTAGTTCTACAGCACTTTATACAGTACAGATCATTTCAAAGCAGCTTCATTTCATTTAAATAATTAGTTCACTCAAAAATTAGAATTCATTCATGTCTCTGTTGCAGGACGTAGATGTGATTTTGCGGGACACATGTGACTTTACTACTATTATACGAATATTGATTTACATTAGTTGGAAAGCCTGTTTGCCATCATGTTGGATGATAATATGTTTTAAATTGCCAATAAGCTTTGTTAAAGGATAATTCTGGTATTTAACACTTTGAGTCTATTTTGTAGTTTGTTTTGGATGAACTAGAGTGGTGGACACAGAAATTTTGACAATGGTTCCTGTCTCGACTTTTTGACTATTTTTTTGCCCTAACCCTAACAAACTACAAAATAGACTCAAAGTGTTAAATATCGGAATTATCCTTTAACAGTTTTGTTTCAGACGAACATATAATGGTGAGTGAGAGCGGCCTGGACGATCAGGGAATGATGAGATATTGGCTGAATAAAATGATCCTGCAACAAGAATAGACGATGATTATTTATTTTCCCGTCTGTATCATCTCAGTGAGCTTTTGTGAGGGTGTAAGTTTCAGTGTGGATGAAAAACTTTTGGAGAACGCCTGGAAACGCTTGTGTGGGCAGAGTGTGTCAGAGTGTGTGTGAATCACACCAGAGTGTGTGTGAATCAAATCAGAGTGTGTGTGAATGACATCAGAGTATGTGTGTATCACATCAGAGTGTGTGTGAATGACATCAGACTGTGTGTGAATCACATCAGTGTGTGTGAATGACATCAGAGTGTGTGTGAGTCAACCTGTCAGACGCTGCCTGAATCATTATTATACACTGACATCAACCGCTTATGATTTTACTGTTTCCAACAAATGGTGTTTAGTGTTGCTGAAGGAGGAGGAGAAATCCCGGCCACACACACGCATGCACGCACACACACACACACACACTCATGCACACACACAAACACACACACTCATGCACGCACACAAATACACCCACACCCACACACACACACACACTGTGCATCTGCATTCATCTCATTACACATTTATTTTCTGATTCATATTAATGGCAGCTGATGAATTATTTAGTCAGCTTTTTCTTTATTTCTCAAGGGTCATATCAGAGGCCATTTCTAAGCCCTGCACATTATCTATTCCCGAATAAATGGTGTCTGTCTCACTGGTTGGCTCGTGACCTTGCTGACTGCAGCCCTTCCCGGGAATAATCCAGCACTTCTCTGCGCTTTCCCACTAAAATCCAAAGAACGTTCTCCAAGACTTTATCAAGTCAAAACTGCCAAGATGGATGGAAAAACAATAGCCAAATTCTTCTTTTCAGCTTATGTCATTATGTTAATATTACTGTCAGGCTTATGCGGTTCATAGTAATAATTCTGCATTTCATTTAGACTCTGTGTGGTTGCCTAATTTAAAATATGTTTTGGTCCTGAAAATCCTCTGAGATGAGCTGATACTGGCACAGCATGAGTCTTACAGTCAGCAGAGAGACGTTTGCTTGTGTGAAGGCATTACACACACACGCACGCACGCACACGCACACACACACTCTCTCTTTCTCACACACTCACTCTCTCTATATATTTCTCACACACACACCCTCTCTCACACACACACACGCATTTACGTACGCACGCACTCTCTCTCTCTCACGTACGCACGCACTCTCTCTCTCTCTCACACACACACACACACACTCTCTCTCTCTCTCTCTCTCACACACACACACACACACACACACACACACACACTCTCTCTCTCTAGAGGTAAATCCATTACCAGCTGATCCACACACTGGCTTCATGAACTGCTGTAGAACACTTAGGTCTGCTGTGTTTTTTATTATTATTCTAATTAATGGAGAAAATTAAATGGATCTGTTGTGTTTAAGTGAATGATTTTTTCACATACTTTGTCACCAACTACAGTAGATGAGGTTTATACTTCTGCCGCCCACTCCAATTACGGAATCTCTCTATGATCAGAAGAGCTTTGCTTGGTGAATGTGGTCATACATCTCGCGAGCACATTTACTGCTGTTGGAGGAGGAGATTACCCTTAATGATCCACATCCTGAGGAAGAAATAAGCAGTAATTATGGACACTGAAGTGTACAAGCATCAGTTATGATAACCAAAGCGCATAAAATGGAGGTCACAAGGCAAATTAATGGATGAACTGCTGATAAAAACCTTTCAGGACATTGTAAACGCTAATATATAATGCACAAGACGGCAGTCTGTTAACAAAGATGGTCTGACCCATTGTGAGATACAGAGCGGTGTAAAAGTCCCCATGAAAAATGATTTAAGGTGACATATGTCCCTTTTCACAAATTGTAATATAAATCTCTGGTGTCAGAATGTGTCTGTGAAATATCAGCTCGAAATACCAGATCATTTATTATAGATTGTCAGATTTGAATGTGTATGTGTAAATACAAATGAGCTGCAGCTCCGCCTCCACGTGGATGTTTTTTCACTAAGAAACAAACATTATGTTATTTGATTGATATTGTGAAGCTGTTTTGATGCAATTTGTATTGTATAAATATAAATACACTTGACTCCATCCAGAAGAGGG
The DNA here is from genome assembly GCA_030578275.1 of Meda fulgida. Lineage (NCBI taxonomy): Eukaryota > Metazoa > Chordata > Actinopteri > Cypriniformes > Leuciscidae > Meda > Meda fulgida. The sequence goes on from CM060627.1 coordinate 32,860,659, forward strand.
CGGAGTCTTCACACAAGCTTCAGAAACTCCGGCAACAACAAAACAGGCCGATCTCACTCATCCAGAATCCCAGAATAACCAGTGCAGCCTTACAGAGAGACCCGGAGCTCAGATTTTCATGATATGTCCCCTTTAAATAAACATTTAATAAAAAAATATTGAAATTGTTATTAAGAAAACTATTTTTATGATAATTAGAAATGCATTTTATTATTCTACACACAATCCTTTAATTGCGCATTTATGTGGACTGCATATGTCTCTATTGTAAACATGTTGGCAGTCAGGACTGAAGAAAACAGCAGCATAAACTCATCACTTTCAGCATCATTCTCTCATTTGTCCATTAAAAGCCTCCAAACGGCCAGCAGATCCTCAGACCCGCTACGTGTGTCAGCTGAGGTTTAGTGGGAATGCTGTCGGTCAACGGGAGAGAAGCTCAGGCCTTCATTGCTCCCGCGGGATACGGACTCATTCTTCCTGTTCCTGGACCACAGAGAGATGCTGCGCTCAGAAGAGAAGCAATACATCAAACGCAGGCACAGGCCTGCAGATAACAGCTCAGCCAGAGGAATAATACACTTGATTGAATTAGCCATCCATTTCTCGGCATGCTCATAAATCTGGGATGGCTTGATCTCGCTGGCAGCCGAAGGGGGCCTGGACTGAAAAGAGAGACGGCCTCTCAGCCACGGCAATCACAATGAGCCTGAGCCCACAGGGAGTTAATGCACGGCTGTGTCTGAAAGCTTATCCCTTTAATCTGGGAGAGGCGGACTGGGACCTTCGATTGGGGCAGACTCCATCCCTGAGCCTCTGGATGTCCGAGGACACATCATTATTATGCCTAATAGATTCAGAGGAACATAAAAACAATGATGCTGGAGAAACATCTAATGCATATGTTGTGTCATCAGCGGCTTTCAAAACTGTCTAAACCCGCCATTTTAATACAGCAACCATGTGACTGTCAAATCAGAGAGTGAAAAGATCCAATCAAACTTCACAACACTATTACCTTAAAAAGGAGAATACTTTCATTAGAATACATAATTATGACATTCATACGAGGTCATGCATCTGTGCTTTTACAGGCCTCAATACAGCTGCATCAGTTCCAGTTCACATTCTGTCATCAAACCTCAATGACTTTCTTGAAGAACATCTCGGATTACGACTGTAACTCTTGTTCCCTGAGAAGGGAAGGAAATGCTGTCAACATCCTTACTGCTTTGGGAACGCCTCTGCATGATTGAGTCTGAAGAGCCTGTGTGAAATGACAGATCACAGACGGGGTGACGTCAGGACCAGGATACTATAAAGCCCAGAACAAACATGGTCAGCTTCTAATAGGTCAAAGCAGGAGATCACCGGGAGGAGGGGAGAATGGCCAGGAGATCGTCGTGCTTGACATTTTGGGAATGAGGATACGCCAGACGTCTAAGTGCCTGTCTGTGTGAATCACTTCGAGCACACTAAGACGAAAGCACTTGAGAACCAGGTCTAGATTGTAAAACCCTCCAAATGTGAGTGAAGAAGACCAGCCTGCCTCATACCCCATCCTGTAGGGACACACTTATACGGCTTTCTAGATGCCATACTCCTCTCCTGGCCTCAAAGCACCACAGAGGAGACGTGTCACCAAACGGTTTCTCCCCAGGGATACACCACCCAAAGGGACATGGCCTCCACATACACCTTCAGTGTGGAAGGGGAAACCCTGCGGAGAAATGGCCCTGCAGGAACTCGAGCACTGAACCAGCAGCAGTTAACTGGGTCCCACTGTCGAGCACTGAACCAGCAAGAGTTAACTGGGTCCCACTGTCGAGCACTGAACCAGCAAGAGTTAACTGTGTCCCACTGTCCAGCACTGAACAAGCAGCAGTTAACTGTCTCCCACTGTCCAGCACTGAACCAGCAGCAGTTAACTGTGTCCCACTGTCAAGCACTGAACCAGGAGCAGTTAACTGGGTCCCACTGTCGAGCACTGAACCAGCAGCAGTTAACTGTGTCCCACTGTCGAGCACTGAACCAGCAGCAGTTAACTGTGTCCCACTGTCCAGCACTGAACCAGCAGCAGTTAACTGTGTCCCACTGTCGAGCACTGAACCAGCAGCAGTTAACTGTCTCCCACTGTCCAGCACTGAACCAGCAGCAGTTAACTGGGTCCCACTGTCGAGCACTGAACCAGCAGCAGTTAACTGTGTCCCACTGTCGAGCACTGAACCAGCAGCAGTTAACTGTGTCCCACTGTCGAGCACTGAACTAGCAGCAGTTAACTGTGTCCCACTGTCCAGCACTGAACCAGCAGCAGTTAACTGGGTCCCACTGTCCAGCACTGAACCAGCAGCAGTTAACTGGGTCCCACTGTCCAGCACTGAACCAGCAGCAGTTAACTGTGTCCCACTGTCCAGCACTGAACCAACAGCAGTTAACTGGGTCCCACTGTCGAGCACTGAACCAGCAGAAGTTAACTGTGTCACACTGTCGAGCACTGAACCAGCAGCAGTTAACTGGGTCCCACTGTCGAGCACTGAACCAGCAGCAGTTAACTGTGTCACACTGTCCAGCACTGAACCACCAGCAGTTAACTGGGTCCCACTGTCGAGCACTGAACCAGCAGCAGTTAACTGTGTCCCACTGTCCAGCACTGAACCAACAGCAGTTAACTGGGTCCCACTGTCGAGCACTGAACCAGCAGAAGTTAACTGTGTCACACTGTCGAGCACTGAACCAGCAGCAGTTAACTGGGTCCCACTGTCGAGCACTGAACCAGCAGCAGTTAACTGTGTCACACTGTCCAGCACTGAACCACCAGCAGTTAACTGTGTCCCAATGTCCAGCACTGAACCAGCAGCAGTTAACTGTGTCACACTGTCCAGCACTGAACCAGCAGCAGTTAACTCTCTCCCACTGTCCAGCACTGTACCAGCAGCAGTTAACTGGGTCCCACTGTCCAGCACTGAACCAGCAGCAGTTAACTGGGTCCCACTGTCGAGCACTGAACCAGCAGCAGTTAACTGGGTCCCACTGTCGAGCACTGAACCAGCAGCAGTTAACTGGGTCCCACTGTCCAGCACTGAACCAGCAGCAGTTAACTGGGTCCCACTGTCGAGATCAGCACCATGAAGGGAAACCCCTCCACATGCACTGTTTCCTGGTGGAGGGAGTTCTGGAGTGAAGTATGTCTTCAGGGCCAAACCCACAGCTTCCATAACTCTGATCGGGAGGAGGATTGTGCCCTGCTGGGGAGAGCCGTCGAGGAGGGACTCAAGGTCCGAGAATCACACTCGGGCCAGCCAGAACAGGGCTACTAGCAGTAGACTGACCCTGTCCCGGCGGACTCTCTCCAGAACTCCCGGGAGCAGTCGGGGGAAAGCATACAGGCGTAGCCTCGGCCATGGCATCAGCGGATATGAGCAGGAGACAGACGGGCCTGCAGCATCATCGAACCCCACACCATGCCTAGAAAAGTGAAGAAAGCACACTCTTGGCATTCAGCCTTAACTCTTTCATAGAGCGAGGACGACATCTCGTGCCAAACCACCATCTGAACTGATTGTGCTAAGATTAACCAATAGTTGATATAGTTTAGCATGTGGACACCCCGAGAGCTAGACTGAAGTGAAGAACCCGATATTTGTACGCTTCTCCCCCGAAAGCGAACCTCGGCAACCTCCTGTGTCTCTGTCCTGTGTCCCCAGTCACGAACTGCTTTAAGGTCAAAATTTTGTTACTTGAGCTTTCTGACCAAGTGATTGAGATGCCGCAGATCTAAAATGGGATGCAACCGCCCATTCTTCCTTAGAACGATGAAGTACCGGCTGTAAAACCAGACTCTGTCTCGGGTCTGGGAACACATTGTATGGCCTTCTAGCCCAAGAGAGTCTTTACTTACTGTTCCATTACCAGACCCAGTGGTTAAATGAAATCACACACACACACACACACACACACACACACACACACACACACACACACACACACACACACACACACACACACACACACACACACACACACGTCTTTGTACTGTGGGGGAAGCCGGAGCGCCTGAAGGAATCCCACAAGGCACGGAGAGAGAACGCAGCCCAGGCTGTTACACAGCAGCTTAAACGTAAAAGCGTTTTTTTTCCCCCGGAACAGATGAACGTGAACATGGCAACGTTTTATTACGTTGGAGTTTGTAACTTTCACTGCAGTTATGAAGTGAAATGTCGGTGAGTGGCGCTAAAAGCTTAATGCTCCATTTTAAAATAACGTACACCTACACTAAAGCATAAACCTAACCGATAGTGTTAACAAAAGCAAAGGTGACATAAAAACACAACCGCAACCATGCCATTTTAGCTCGTTTTTGAGCTGTTGCTTTTGAGCTCTATTATTGTGATTCATCTTCCACAGTTCTGCAGCTGCTTAATGAAGAAAACTCCAAAATATATCCGTTTACAAATCATACACTATGGTAAAAAGTGTTTTGAGGTCATAACATAATTTTGCAAGGTACCACGTGAAAACAAGTCTTTAGTAATACACAATATGCCCCTGTAATCATAATGGTCTGTGAAACAATTAAAAGTTGTTGTTTCACTGCTTCTAGAGTTCAATTCTGTTAGAAACGGCAGTGATATGTTCGTATTGGTACGGCTTTAGCAACTCCACAGAGAACATGTAAACTCCACACACACTCCCGAACACTCCTGGCTCCGGCGGACCGTCCTGCTGCCCGAACAAACTACTAAATGTTTCATAGGAACAACAAAATTGTGTGTGTGTTGAGGCATGGTTTGGATAATTGTTGATAATTGTGTGCACAGAGGCATGGAGGGCTAGAGAAAGTAGAAAAAAACATGGCTTTCTAACACAGCATCTCAATCCTGTCAATATCCGCGTCTTTCTATGCCCTTTTGTGTGTGTGTGTGTGTGTGTGTGTGTGTGTGTGTGTGTTTTCCGAAGGCCACACTGGGCTGGACGAGAAAACTCAGGTACATGCTGGAGGAGTTTCTGAGACCTGACCAGCAAGCTAAGCCCCCCCTACACACACACACACACACACAGACAAACACACACACACACACAGACACACGCAAACACGCGCGCACACACACACACACACGCACGCACACACACACACACGCGCACGCACGCACGCACACGCGCACACACACACACACACACAAACGCACACGCATACACATACATACATACACACAAAACAGCGTCTGCTGCAGGGCTTTATATATTATACATGCGCAGCGCTGAGTCTGGAAACATTAAATCATTGTGTTCTGCTACGTCTTAATAATTCAAGTCACTGAATTGTCATCTGTTGTGTTGGCCCGAACCCTGACGGTGGTTATAATGCGAGTGTGACACTGGCTCCGTTAATAGCTCTAACCTCCTCGTGCTGGAGGGAATGTGGCTCGTTGTTCAGCTTCATTGATTGCTGGATTTGCTGATTTATGTCATGACAGGCTCAGAGTAAGACATGACGATCACTAACAATATCACACGGTCACTAAACAAACAGCAGAATTCAGAAGAATTTATAAGTGAGGGCATTTAAAGACGAGCACATATAGATATACTGAAAAAACGTGGTAAAAATTTTGCATCACTAAACCAACCTAAACATCAATTTATACCAACAAAACTTATGCTGATAAATCAGGTATAAATATGCATATTAAAAATAAGCTCCTCAGGTACGAATCGCTGCCGTTTCCAGATGAAATACGGTGTAGGTATTAATGCTTGGTTAATTAATTTGAATATCCCCAAATGAGCAAGCCAAAGGCAACAGTGGCAAGGAACCGAAAAACTCCATCAAGTGACCTACTGGTGTCCTAAAACTCCATCAGGTGACTTAATGGAGAGGAAAAAAAAAACCTTGGGAGAACCCAGGCTCAGTCGGGGGCCAGTTCTCCTCTGGCGTTTATGAACAAGAGGCCGGATTTACAGTAACTGTAATTTGATACATAATTTTGTTTTATTTTCTCACTTCGGGGTGGGTACGCGAACCGGAATCCCAACGTTTTATCTGTAGAGTGGGAAAGGGATCCTCCATAGGGGGAGGCTAGTTGGCACTTCAGCACTGCGTTGTCATCGGGTCCAGGCAAAGCTCCTAGTCAGATCTGGATACGGCCTGGATCCGGTAGGCTGCGGAAAACCTTGGGATAAACAAAGACACTAAAATTAGCGTAGATGCCATTCTTCTTATGATGTAACGAGTACATCAGGATTTAAGGGAAGTGTTCCCAGTTCCGGCTGACCTAATCTATGCAGCCTAACATTGAATTATAGAAGTCTATAATATATTATGTGTATGCTAGGTCAAAGAGATGTGTTTTTAGTCTAGCTTTGAACTGACAGAGTGTGTCTGCTTCCCGGACAATGGTAGGAAGACTGTTCCAAAGTTTTGGTGCTAAATAGGAAAAGGATCTACCGCCAGCAGTCGATTTTGATATTCTAGGTATTATCAACTGGCCCGAATTTTGAGATCGCAATAGACGTGAAGGACTATAATGCGTTAAGAGCTCGCTCAAGTACTGCGGAGCTAAACCATTTAGTGCTTTGTAAGTAATCAACAATATTTTAAAATTTATACGATGTTTAATAGGCAGCCAATGCAGTGTTGACAGAACCGGACTAATAAGGTCATATTTCCTGGTTCTAGTAAGAGCTCGAGCTGCAGCGTTTTGGACCAGCTGTAGTTTATTTATTAAGCGTGCAGGGCAACCACCCAGTAGAGCATTACAGTAATCTAGTCTTGATGTCATGAAAGCATGAACTGATTGTTCCGCATTTGTTAATGAGAGCATATGTTGTAATTTAGATATATTTTTAAGATGGAAAAATGCGGTTTTACAGATACTAGACACGTGACTTTCAAATGAAAGATTGCTATCAAAGAGCACACCCAGGTTCCTAACTGACGACGAAGACTTAATAGAGCAGCCATCAAGTGTTAGACAGTATTCTCGGTTATTACGTGTGGAAGTTTTTTGTCCAATAATTCGAATCTCTGTTTTTTCAGAGTTTAGTAGTAGGAAATTACTAGTCATCCAATTTTTTGTAAATCAGCTATGCATTCCGTTAATTTTGTGAATTGGTAAGTTTCGTTAGGTTTTGAAGAAATATACAGCTGAGTATCATCGGCATAACAGTGAAAGCTAATTCCATGTTTCCTAATGATATCTCCTAATGGTGGCATGTACAGAGTGAACAGCAGCGGTCCTAGTACTGAGCCTTGTGGTACGCCATACTGAACTTGTGATCGATAAGACATCTCTTCATTTACTGCTACAAACTGATAACGGTCAGATAAGTATGATTTAAACCATGCTAGTGCAATTCCACTAATGCCAACATAGTTTTCTAGTCTATTTAAAAGAATGTTGTGGTCAATTGTGTCAAATGCAGCACTAAGATCAAGTAACACTAATAGAGAGCTGCAACCACGATCGGATGATAAAAGTAAATCATTTGTAACTCTAATGAGAGCTGTCTCAGTACTATGGTGCGGTCTAAATCCTGACTGAAAATCCTCACAGATATCATTTCTTTCAAGAAAGGAACACAGTTGTGAGGATACCGCTTTTTCTAATATCTTTGACAGAAAAGGCAGATTTGAGATCGGCCTGTAATTGACTAATTCTGAAGGATCAAGTTGCGTTTTTTTAACAAGCGGTTTTATCATAGCCAGCTTAAAGGTTTTTGGTACGTATCCTAGAGACAAAGACGAATTAATGATATTAAGAAGAGGATCTATGATCTCTGGAAGCATCTCTTTCAATAGCTTAGTCGGTATAGGGTCTAACATACAAGTTGTCGATTTAGATGAATTAACGAGTTTGCAGAATTCCTTCTCTCCTATAGCAACAAATGAATAAAATTTTTCCTCAGGGAGACTACAATGCACTCCCTGATGCGATACTGTAGTAGACGGTTGCATGGTTATAATTTTGTCCCTGATATTATCAATCTTATAAGTGAAGAAGTTCATAAAGTCATTACTGTGTTGCCCGGAAACTTCTGTGCTTGAAGCTTTCTTTTTCGTTAGTTTAGCCACTGTTTCAAATAAATACCTAGGATTATGTTTATTTTTTAGGATTATGTTTGTTCATCTCAAATAGGGTTGAAAAATAAGCAGATCTAGCAGCTTTTAAAGCCTCTCTGCAAGCAATCGAGCTCTCTTTCCATGAAATCCGAAATACCTCTTGTTTTGTTTTCTTCCAGTTTCGCTCTATTTTTCTGGCTGTTCTCTTACGGGCCTGAGTGTGCTCGTTGTACCACGGCGTTGGACTATTTTCTTTGATCTTCTTTAAGCGCAACGGAGCAAATACGTCTAAAGTGCTGGAAAAAAGAGAGTTAAAAGTTTCTGTTGCAATATCAAGTTCTTCTAAGCTATCCAGGATGCTGAGATGATGAAACTGATTAGGAAGATTACTGATAAAGCAATCTTTAGTGGCAGAAGTTATAGGTCTAACATATTTATAACACGGAGTCGGCTTTGCAGCCTTGGCTAAATGTAATTTACATGAGACTAGATAATGGTCTGAGACGTCATCGCTCTGCTGCAGAATTTCAACGGCATCAACATCTATTCCATGTCATAATATTAGATCTAGAGTATGATTACGACAATGAGTGGGTCCTGACAAGTGTTGTCTAACTCCAATTGAGTTTACAATGTCTTTAAGTGCCAATCCCAATGCATCTTTTTCATTATCTACATGCATATTAAAATCACCAACAATTAGTGCTTTATTGTTAGCCAATACTAATTCTGATAGAAAGTCCGCAAATTCTTTGATAAAATCTTTATGGTGCCCTGGTGGCCTGTATACAGTAGCCAGCAGAAATCTCAAACGTGATTTATTGTTTACACTATATATTTTTACATTAAGCACCAACACTTCAAAAGAAGTATATTTAAAAATAGATTTCTTAGTGGTTTTGAAAATATTACTATAAATTACAACAACACCTCCCCCTTTGGGTTTTAGATGAGGTTCATGTTTATAACAGTAATCTTGTGGGGTTGACTCATTTAAAGTAATGTAATCGTTTGGTTTTAGCCAGGTTTCTGTCAAACACAGCACGTCTAGATTATAATCTGAAATCTTTTCATTAACTATGAGCGATATTGAAGTAAGGGATCGAATATTCAGCAACCCAAGCTTTATCTTTTGCTCATCTGTATTATATCTGTTTTTTATTTGTTGAACATCAATTAAATTAATTAAATTACATTTTATTACCTGACGTTTTTTGGATTTCCAAATTCGGGGAACAGACACAGTCTCTATATGATGATATCTAGGTGAAAGAGGCTCCAGGTGATGGGATTTATCTGACCTTGGTGACGCGAGGCCGCTAGCAGACGGTTGGTTTAGCCAGTCTGTCTGTTTCCTGACCTGAGCCCCAGATTGTCATGTTTTAGCTCTAAGACTATGTGCCATATTACTAGAGAGAAGAGCAGCACCATCCCAGGAGGGATGAACACCATCTCTTTTCAACAGGTCAGGCTTGCCCCAAAAACTTTTCCAATTGTCTATGAATTCTATATTATTCAACGGACACCACTTAGACAACCAACCATTGAGTGAGGCCAATCTGCTAACTATCTCATCACTCCTGCGTGCAGGAAGGGGGCCAGAGCAAATTACAGTGCCTGACATCTTACTTGCGAGTTTACACACCTCTTTAACATTAATTTTGGTGATCTCCGACTGGCGGAGTCGAACATCATTAGTGCCGACATGAATAATGATCTTAGAGAATTTACCATTAGCATTAGCCAGCACTTTTAAATTTGCTTTGATGTCAGGCGCTCTGGCTCCCGGCAAACATGTGACTATGGTGGCTGGTGTCTCTATTTTCACGTTCCGTGTGAGCGAATCACCAATTACCAGGGCACAATCAACAGAATTCTCAGTGGGTGTTTCACTGAGTGGGGCAAATCGATTTGTTATGGTAATCGGAACGGAAGAGTGTTTTTTTAATCCGAGACTAGAGCGATCTCTCACGGTCACCCATCTGCCCTGCTGCGTGGGCTCTACTTTAGCCGGAACCGAATCATGTACAGAGTTCACTATGCTAGGCGCATCCAAAATAGTATCTAAAGCTCTAGTACTATCCTCAATTAAAGTTTGGATGCGTGTCTCTAGCTCTGAAATCTTCTCCGTCAGCCTGACTGTCTCCTTGCATTTATCACAAATAAATCCTATATTGCCATCCGAGAAGGCTATACTAAACATATGACCACAGCCGGACAGTAACGGAGTACATTTACTTGAGTACAGTACTTAAGTACAATTTTGAGGGATCTGTACTTTACTCGAGTATCATTTTTGGGGAGTACTCATGACTTTACTCAAGTACATTTGAGAGGCAAATATTGTACTCTTTACTCCACTACATTTATATCCATAACTGTGAGTACCCGTTACTGTACTTCTAAAAAAAAAAAAAAAATAAGGAAAAAAGAAAAATCTCGGAAACCCTCAATTTGTTGTTTCCCTCTCAAACGTGATTGGATTGTGCAGGCGCCACTGATTGAGACAGCCTATCAGCAATCAGCTTCAGCTTTCCGCCAGTCAACTCATGGTCAGATTTATGCCAGGCAACCTGTAACCCGTGTTTTCCCAACCTTATACCCGTGAAAGTTCACTGGAACGGCAGTCAAACCCGTGACTTCCCACTAGATCGATGTACTCCCAGTTACGAGCTCACATAGCCCGCGAAACCATACAAAACAACAATGGCAGCCCCTACGGATGCAGTGTTTCTGCAGGGGGTACACGGTGAGAATACACTTTTGGACAATATAACGTTGCAGTCAAATTAATAATAATATAATAATGATAATAATAATACACACGATTATGTATTACAATGTTATGTCTGAAACTAACAATAAGTATGTCGTGAAAGTGTATTGCCGCATGGAAATGTTAAGGTGACGTAAACCTGAACTTGACAGCATTGATCATGGTTTTGAAAAAAAAAAATTCCTTGCGCTCAGGTGACTTAGTTTGGCGTGACTGGCCTGGAACGCTACAAAGTCGTGAGTCGTGGTTTGTAGTCGTGATTTACGTGCTCAAAAACCTGCCTGGAACGCAGCATTATAAGAGACTAAACCATGGACAAAAAATGTAAGAAGACGCAGCAGGTCCATCCCGGGAATGTGCCAACCGTGGCCCCTCCTCGCCAGACTATTTACATTTTCTGAAATGTTCTTATATGTTAAATAAAGCAACATGGTAAAAAGATGAAAATGACTTGATTTTACTTTCAATTCCTTTTACATTCTCCAGTATTAACATTAACATTTTTCATAACTCCATGTAGGACGTTTCTGTACATAAATGTAAGCACTGTGGCAGCAGTAATGCAATATTTAGAAAATGTACTCTTGTACTCTTGATACTCAAGTACTTTTAAAAACAAGTACTTCAGTACTTTTACTCAAGTAGACATCTGACTGTAGTTCTTTTACTTGTACTTGAGTAAAATTTAGCAAGGGGTATCTGTACTTTTACTCAAGTAATGAAGCTGTGTACTCCGTCCGCCTCTGCATATGACATGTGACACAGGTGACAATAACAGGACAAGACATTACTCACCGTTTGTGTTGACTGATTCTTACTTACCTGGGCTTTTATTAACTCAAAGGCGCGGGCGCGCGAGAGAAAATAAATAATAAATAAATGAGCGCGGGTGGCGCGTAAACACTAGCGTGCTGTGCTAACAATAACGTAAGCTAGCGATGTAAGGTTAATCTGAGATGGTGGGTAAACTGTATTTAGTAATATAAACAACTAAAAATTAAAGTAAATTGTCGTGTCTTTCCCTTTCTATAAAGACAGAGGACACTAAAGAGAAGAGTCAGAAACATCAATTCAGGAACGAAAGAACTTGCACCTGTTTTAATGCTCACATTCACTTGTATGTTCTCTCTGCCGCACGTCGCGACGTCATCATCACATGACTTCACCCGTTACTTATGTCTTAAAGTAACAACGCTTTATACATAACACTCCTTCCCCCCAAAACAGAATGTCCTTTTTTTTTTTTTTTTTTTTTTTAGGAACAAAATGTCAACACAAAAACATCTTCAGTGAATTACTGAACTTAAATAAAGAACTTAAACTATAAGATTACGGAGTCACTCATCTTTTTTTTTTTCTTTTTCACTATAAATCAAGTCTTTTAGGTGGGCGTCTTTCCCTAGTGGAATAACGGCGTTCTGCGGAATGTTTTCAGTCTCGGGTGACGCAGGTCCTTTTTCTGGTGTACGCGGTGTGTCCACAGTCACTTCTGGAACCATTGGATAGTCCGAACAAACAGTAGGTGTGACAACAGCAGACTCCACCTCAGTAGCAGATCCCAGCAACAGCTGATCCAAGTGTCTTTTCCAGGTAAGCTTGTCAGATGTTAGTACAGTGTATGACACTGGGCCGGTTTGAGCTATCACTGTCGCTGGTACCCACTTTGGTCCTGAAGTATAGTTGCGTGCCAGAACATTTTGTCCAGGATGGAACAGTCTGCTTTTAGCCTTCATGTTTCTTCTGTCAACTTGTTTCTGTTGCTGACGAGTTACCACCTCTTTGACAGTAGACGGTCTCAGTAAGTCAAATCCAGAGCGCAGCGGACGCTTCAACATCAGAGAAGCTGGAGAAACCTTGGTTGTCCCATGGCTGGTGTTTCGGTATGACAACAGGAAATCATTCAGACGCTGCTGAAGGCTCCCTTGTCTTTGGGATGTCTTTAAGGCGTGTTTGATGGTTTGAACCATTCTCTCTGCGAGACCATTCGTGGCTGGGTGGTACGGAGCTGATTTAATGTGTTGTACCCCACATCGTTGTAAAAACACAGCAAATTCTTGTGATGTAAACTGTGGCCCATTGTCACTGACGAGCTGTTCAGGGTAGCCAAAACGGCTAAACATTTCTCCCAGTTTCACTACTGTTTTCTCGGCAGTCGTAGAGTGCATAACAACAACTTCAGGCCACTTGCTGTGGGCATCCACCGTTATTAACAACATCTTCCCTTCGATTGGACCAGCAAAATCCACATGTACACGCTGCCAAGGGATTTCTGGCCAGTCCCACGGGTGTAATGGGGCCAATTGAGGTTCATTTCTCACTTGCTGGCAGGACGGACATGACTTTGCTTTTCCTTCAATGTCCCCCTCCAGACCTGGCCACCAAAAATAACTCCGAGCTATTTCCTTCATTCGCACAATACCACAATGGCCCACATGGAGCTGCTGGAGGACCGGTTTTCTCAACGATGGAGGAATGATGACCCTCTGTCCCCAGAGAAGACATCCTGAATGAAATGACAGTTCATTCTTTCTAGACAGGTACGGCTTCAAGTTGGTGGTGTCCTTAGGCACATGTCCATCTTTTACCATCTCCATGACTGCAGATAGAATTGGATCGTTCCGTGTGCATCTTCTCACCTGCGTGGAGGTCACTGGAGCCGCTGTGACTTGCTCAAAGTAGAAAATATCTTTCTGCTTGCTCTCGGGATATGTCACGGGTAATGGTAGTCTTGATAAACCATCTGCGTTTCCGTGTAGCTCTGCCTTCCTGTATCTTATTTCATATGTGTGTGCTGATAACAGCAGAGCCCATCTCTGCATTCGGCTTGCTGCCAGAGAGGGAATACCGGTGTGTGGCCCCAGAATGGTGGTTAAAGGCCGGTGATCAGTTAGCAGTATAAACTGCCTGCCATACAGATACTGGTGAAATTTTCGAACACCGAAAATGATTCCCAAAGCTTCTCGCTCAATTTGCGCATACTTGCTCTCTGCTTTGTTCAGTGTGCGTGAGGCAAATGCTATTGGCCTTTCTTCTCCTGAAGGCATGATGTGGGAAATCACAGCTCCCACCCCATAAGGTGACGCATCACAGGCTAACTGCAGGGGGAGCTTTGGGTTAAAATGGGTTAGCACACCGGACTTCACCAGAGCTTTCTTAGCTTCTTGAAAAGTGGAGTCACATTGCTGTGTCCATTCCCATGACTGGTTACTACACAGAAGTTGGTGTAAAGGTTTCAACAGTGTGGCTAATCCACTGATGAATCGTCCATAATAATTTAGAAGACCTATGAACGAGCGGAGCTGGCTGGTGTTCTGTGGTGCTGGAGCCTCTAATATGGCTTTTACTTTTGAAGGTGCCTTGTGCAGTCCATCAGCATCGATCACATGACCAAGATATTCCACTGACTGCTTGAAAAACTCACATTTGTCTTTTCTCACTCTTAAACCATATTCCTTTAGGCGCTGGAGTGTACCATCCAGATTACTCAGATGCTCCGCTTCGGTTTTTCCTGTTACCAAGATGTCATCTAAGTAGCACTGCACCCCCGACAGGCCACTTAACACCTGGTCCATGGCCCTCTGGAAAAGCGAAGGGGCCGATGTAATACCAAAAGGAAGACGCTGGTATCTGAAAAGCCCCTTGTGTGTGACAATTGTCAGTAACTCCTTAGAGTTCTCATCTACTTTCATTTGTAGGTAGGCTTGACTCAAATCAAGTTTGCTGAACCGCTTTCCCCCTGCCAAGCCAGCAAACAGATCATCAATGAGGGGAAGTGGATACTGGTCAGGAGACAGTATAGGATTAACTGTGACTTTAAAATCACCACAAATTCGAATGGAACCATCCTTTTTAAGCACGGGTACAATAGGCGTTGCCCACTCACTGTTACTCACTGGTACGATGACTCCACTGGTTACCAGATCTCCCAGAGCGGTCTCAACTTTTGATCTGATAGCATATGGCACAGAACGGGCTTTGCAACACTTGGTCTTACTATCAGGCTTAATGTCGAGCTTGGCTGTAATGTCTTTCATCGTACCCAGTTCATCCTTGAAAACATCAGTATGTTTTTCTAGAACATCCCTGAGCTCCGTGTTTCCCTTTGACACCATCCGCACCGTCGGCCAGTCAAGTTTCATTGTTTCCAGCCATTCTCGTCCAAGTAATGCTGGGTATTTCCCTTTTACCACATACAGTGGCAACGTTGCTGATTGACCATTTAATTCCACTTCCACATCCATTACCCCTCTTATAGTCACAGGCTCCCCCGTATATGTTTTCAACACTATCTTGGATGGCTTTAAGTAGACATGTTTTAGGGTTTTGTGGTACACAGCATCTGACACGATTGAAACAGCAGCGCCAGTGTCTATCTCCATACACACCGGCTCTCCCTCAATGACAGGCGTCACCCAATAGCCTTTGGAGTCTCCTTCCATGGCTAGAATATTCAAAGGAACTTCCTCTGAGGAGGAATCAGTGTCATCTGTGTACCTGCAATTTGACTGCATTGTATACACATTCTTCTTGTTCTTTGATGTACCAGGCATTTTTCTGAATTTTTGTTTTTCAGCCTTTTGTTTTCCTCTGCAAGCACGTTCTACGTGGCCTTTTTTTCCACAACTACGACACATCAACTCTTTACTCCAACACTCAGATGCAAGATGTCCGACTTTGCCACATCTAAAACATGTTGCATTTGTAGGTGCTTTGCCAGGGGAATTCCGGAATGTGCTCATGTCAGCAGACAATTTATGGACTTTATCTGAGCTACTGAAATGCTGTGCTTCTTTAGCAGCAAGTTCCATGCTTACACTTATTTCAGTGGCTTTCTGCAATGTGAGGTTACTTTCACTTAACAGTCTTTTTTGAATGGCTTCGCTTCTTAATCCACAAACGAGCCTGTCCCTGATGGTATCATTCAAAACATCGCCGAATTCACAGTGTTCTGAAAGTTTCTTCAGTGCAGCCACAAACATAGTAACAGTTTCTCCCTCTTCCTGATTTCTCTTATGAAACCGAAATCGTTCCGCTATCACCAGCGGTTTAGGTGAAAAATGTGCACTCAACACTGCCACAATCTCAGCATAAGTTTTCTCACCTGGTTTCCTAGGCTGTACGAGACTGCGAAGCAAAGTGAAAGTCTTTGCACCCATCACACTGAGGAACGTAGGCACAATCTTTTCACCCTCAATGGCGTTTGCCTGCAGGAAATACTCAAATCGCTCAGTGTATGAGCTCCATTGTTCAACATTTTCGTCGAATTGTCCGATATTTCCTATGACGCCAGCCATAATGTCTTTCCGTATCAATTCACAGGCACCGAGCTCGTGTCTCGTTCAGCTGTTTTCTGCACTTCACTACACTTGTATTTCGCAATTCAAACACGCAGAGGTTCTTTCAAACATCCTCGTCGCCACTTTGTCGTGTCTTTCCCGTTCTATAAAGACAGAGGACACTAAAGAGAAGAGTCAGAAACATCAATTCAGGAACGAAAGAACTTGCACCTGTTTTAATGCTCACATTCACTTGTATGTTCTCTCTGCCGCACGTCGCGACGTCATCATCACATGACTTCACCCGTTACTTATGTCTTAAAGTAACAACGCTTTATACATAACATAAATGATGGTTCAAAACAAGGAAATACGAAGCTAATACGAGGCGTAGAGCTTACAGCCTCGACGCAAACAAACTCACAGCAGGCAGGAAGGCAGACAGGAGCAATCGATCAGTGAACAGCAGATCAGGTCATGATGATGTCATCAGTGTGTGTTCATACCGAACAACTCATTTACTGTGGATTATTGAGGCCACTAACCCCCCACTGCCCTAAACACGACTTTACAATACAAAAACATAATAGGCAGATAAATATACAGTATATAGATATTTTTAATCAGCTGTCCCACGGCAAACAAAATAAAAAGTAAATGATGAAATAATGAGAGAATTTATACATTTGAACATTAATGAAACAAATCAACCTATTCCATGAATTCAATGAACCTAAAATGATTCCTATAAATGTCTGATTTCACAGACAGGGCTTAGATTAAGCCAAGGTTAAACCTTAGTTTGTCTAAGCAGCTTTTATAATCGTGCCTCAGGAAAAACACATTACAGTGTGAATCTTGAGACAAAACAATGACACGGATATATTTTAAGATCTTCTTTCAGTTAAAACAGCTCTAACATGTATTTTACTCCGGGACTAGATTAAGCCTCGTCTGTGAAACCGAGGGAAATGCTTAGGTTTTAGATGCTTAAATACTTTAATATTATTTATGTACTGTTGATGCAAATAAAAAATGAATTAAAGCACTTTACAGGTGTAATCTCGCTGAGAACACTAACCAAACCTTCATCACGATCACACTGGAAATATGTTCCATATTCATATGGTGGTTATGCCACCTGGACATAAAATAAGTCGACACTTATTATGCAAATGCATATTTATATTAATTCAGTACAGAATGTGCATATCTACTTAAGTCTGCTTCTTACTTCATAATTTAATAATTCATAATTACTTCATAATTTAATTGTACGTATTTGCATTGCTTTATGTGTGCATGTATTTATGTTCAGCAAATTCCTAGTGTGTTTGTGTAAATGTAGCTCATCTGAATCTCAATGTATCGACTTTTAAGGAGATTTTTAAGTCTAACCACTAAACCTACTTAGATGTGTATTTATTAATTAAAATGTAAATGCAGAATGAACTTTGGCATTGCTATAGTAGAGCTAATGGAAATCCTCGACTACAAGATATTTGCATTGGGATATTTGAAGCAAAATTCAAAACCTGTTATTATCTACAGTACTCAACCTCATGCTGTTCTTTTCCATACAAATTCAACACTATATATCTCAAATCATCTGAAGCCTCGAGACAAATATCACAACTGAAGTCATTATTAGCGCATGTATACGTTCAGCACATCTCACACAGAAACTACACTGTGTGTCCCTGCAGAAATGATGCGATGCTTTGGCAAAGACAAACACATAGTTTTATAAAACTATCCCGTGTAAAATTATCACTACAGAGGCTGGTTTTGGCGGTGATCCTCAGCTCTCCATCCATCAAGGTGGCTCTTCACAAAATTAACCCACCACTTCTTGATGTGATCATTTTTTGGAAATTTAAGGACACCGATCTGTTTTGTACGTGATCGCATCCAGGTAGTACGCATTTCCGTGACGAAGGCATAGCTAGCTAGAAAAATGTAAGTTAGGCTGTAGTAACTATAGTACTGACGCAATTTGGCGGCAAACTGATCTGAATGTGCTCTAGTTACCGGTATATTGTTAGGGGAGGGGCCAGCCTCAGTGGCTCCAGTGCGTCATCAAGTAGGGGCGTATCCAGTAGCTCAGTGGCTCCAGTGCGTCATCAAGTAGGGGCGTATCCAGTAGCTCAGGGGCTCCAGTGCGTCATCAAGTAGGGGCGTATCCAGTAGCTCAGGGGCTCCAGTGCGTCATCAAGTAGGGGCGTATCCAGTAGCTCAGGGGCTCCAGTGCGTCATCAAGTAGGGGCGTGTCCAGGAGCTCAGGGGCTCCAGTGCGTCATCAAGTAGGGGCGTGTCCAGGAGCTCAGGGGCTCCAGTGCGTCATCAAGTAGGGGCGTGTCCAGGAGCTCAGGGGCTCCACTGCGTCATCAAGTAGGGGCGTGTCCAGGAGCTCAGGGGCTCCAGTGCGTCATCAAGTAGGGGCGTGTCCAGGAGCTCAGGGGCTCCAGTGCATCATCAAGTAGGGGCGTGTCCAGGAGCTCAGGGGCTCCACTGCGTCATCAAGTAGGGGCGTGTCCAGGAGCTCAGGGGCTCCAGTGCGTCATCAAGTAGGGGCGTGTCCAGGTGCTCAGGGGCTCCACTGCGTCATC
Source organism: Meda fulgida (assembly GCA_030578275.1). Classification (NCBI taxonomy): domain Eukaryota; kingdom Metazoa; phylum Chordata; class Actinopteri; order Cypriniformes; family Leuciscidae; genus Meda; species Meda fulgida. Next base: position 32,879,379 of record CM060627.1, read on the forward strand.
AAGTAGGGGCGTGTCCAGGAGCTCAGGGGCTCCAGTGCGTCATCAAGTAGGGGCGTGTTCAGGAGCTCAGGGGCTCCAGTGCATCATCGAGCCCCCGTTTTAGCCCAGCCCAAAAAAATCCGGAACACAGCAATGGTGAAAAACTGTTTAACGGTCTAACTCCACAATTCAGTACTTCACAGTTCACAGTCTTTGTAATATGTTTTAGCAATATATTTATAATATTTATAATGTGTTTAGAATTTTTTTAGAATTGGCTTTACAGGGACTTTAATATTAGCGTCAGTGACAGTGCCAGGAATGCGTTCCTCTCGTGGGTGAGCCAGTTTTACTCCTGAAACGCTCTGGTTTTCTGGCATGCAAGTGTAGATCACTCTCATCCAGCCATCGTGCCGATCCCACAGGCCGAGGACAGATGCGAGAGACGCCGCATCCTCAGACCTCCAGGTGGTGTGTGTCCCGAGCAGATGAACCCTGTGTGTGTGTGTGTCAGAGCCGTGAGGATCTCGTAGATGTCATTATGCCAGACCTTCGGCCCGGGCCTGACGGGTTCAGACACATGTCCTTGACTCTGAGACACAACCACTGATATCTCACAGCGGCGTATGGAGAACCGGCTCTGCATTGGGTGGCGTGTGCTTCAAAACACAATGATCCGTGTGTAAACTAAAGTATAAGTGTGGATGCCAATATAAATGCCTTTTGTTACTATCATACTTATGAAGTGATTATTCATGCTCAGATCCCTTAGTCCACAAATAAATGAAAAGAGCTTCTCCAGACTCATGAAACTCATACTGGTGTTTGCGAGCAGAGCCGCAGAGAAGCGTCACTATATCCTCTGCTTTCCAGGCCAGATATGATGTTGCTCGTTGTGTGTCTTTCTGAATGTAAAGAATCTGATGAGTTGCAGGTGATCTGTGGCTCGAGAAACGCAACGGACTGAAAACACACTCTTCAGCAGAAGCATATGTGAATCTAACTGCCGTGTGTATTCCTGTTGCCATTACATATGAGAATATTGCTCTTACATTCTTCATCGGCCAAGACAGTTTGTCAGGATTTCATCCCGATGTCAGATGCCTTCAAGTCAGCAATAAAAACGCTTTAGATGCTGCTTCTATAGCTCAAATCATACTAAAATTATTATATGTATATACACATTTCATACTAGTCCAGCTATTAAAAAGGTTTCTGGCTGTCTTAACCCACTGATCATTGCATTATCTACAGATCGTCCGTCTCTGTCTCTGAATAAATATTAGCAGTGTTATGGATGCACTGATATTAAAAATCTGCCCGAAACCAATAAATAGATAACTGATATGGTATTAATATATCATGCATCCCTAACCAGAGATTATGGCCTTACCTGACGGAAAAGATGATTCTGAAAACATAACCTTTGAAGCATTAACTATAACATCATCACAGTGCTCGGGTTACTGAGCCCCAGCACATGAAATGAAGACGTATAAACTATATAATATCTGAATGTCTCATCTGATACTGTCATGTTTGTCGCTCAGCACAAGCACAGTGCAGTGTGTGTGTTCAGAGACTCGTATGCCATCTGTAAGGAGACAACTCAAAGAAATAAAAGATGACACAACAGAATAAACCAGCAATACTCAAAATAACAAATCATCCAAAGTCAGGAGAGAAACTGGCTTCTAACAATTGGAAAATGAATCTCTGAGGGAAGACGTTTTGAGATTATAAAGATTATAATAAAGAACGTATTGCCATTTCACTAGATGTCTCATGGGAACCCATGCGGTGTCTGAAGAAACATTAGCTGGGAAACGCTTCCTTTACTTCAGAGACGTGATGAAGAGGCAATACTGAGCAGTCTTTAATAACGGAATAAACCATTGAAGATGTACAGCTGTTATATGCTGGTTTGAAAGGCCGCAGGGAGGAGCAGAAAAGTTTGACAAAAGTATTTCAATGTAAAATAAAAAACATTTATTAAAAATAAATGTATTTGGAGGCCCATGGCACAAAAAAATGCTAGTGTGCCACAATAGTATAAAATTAGAGCTGCACGATTAATTGCAAAATACATGAAATCGTATTTAAATCGGTCTGGCTTATCGCGATTATGAAATGGAAAATGCTGTGATTGTTAGTAATGTGCATCTTGTCAGTGAAGCACGGCTCAGTAAACGCGGCTCACTCTGAAAGTCTGAGAGTTTGAGTCGCTTATAAC